>NW_021025069.1:1148755-1169360 GCF_004153795.1 Camellia sinensis | reverse complement strand
TTTATATAAAAATCAAATTGGAATATTTTATACAAACACACCTATTTGGGGAGTGTGATTAAAATATATAATATAATATATTATATATTATATATATATATATAATACACTTATTTAAAAAGTATGATTAAAATAGTAATGTATATATAATCACACTTTAATTAAGAATGTGTGATTAAAAAAAATATATATAATCACACTAATTTAAAAAGTGTGATTAAAAAGTAGTAATGTATAATAAATCACATTTAATTAGAAGGTGTGATTAAAAAATATATAAATAATCACACTTTAATTAGAATGTGTAATTAAAAAAAAAAATATATATATATATATATATAATCACACTCATTTAAAAAGTGTGATTAAAAAGTAGTAGGTATATATATATCACATTTAATTAGAAGGTGTGATTAAAAATATATAAATAATCACACTTTAATTAGAATGTGTGATTAAAAAATATTTATATATAAATATATATATATATAATCACACTTATTTATAAAGTGTGATTAAAAAGTAGTAATGTATATATAATCACACTTTAATTAGAAGAATGTGATAAAATATATATATATATATATATATAATATATATATATATTATAATCACACTTAATTGAAAAGTGAATATACAATTCCCAATTTTTATTTTTATTTAAAAAAAAAGCCCCAACACCAAAACACAAAAAAAAAAAAAATTCAAAATACATTTAACTCTTTGGCTACTTCTAATTAAAAGGAAAGTAGAAGGTTAGGGTTCATCACAAGGGACAAGAGAGAGATAGATGGAGTGCGTTTAATACTGTTGGGGGTAGAGTGTTTCTTACAGTCACCGTTTTCGGAGGCCTCTCTCTTATCACCCCAAACCGACATCGCCTCGAAAAACCCTCCGTCCGCGATGTCGGCTTCGTCGCCGACAAGAAGCTTCTAGTCTTCGATGCCGTCTCCTTCAGCTTCTTCCTCTTCTCCTCTTTAGTCACTGAGAGCCTCAAGCTCGCCATCAATCTCTTGAACATACAACAACAAGAGTCTTTAGAGACAAAAACTAATAATGAAAATAAATTTTGTCACAAAAGACGTACTTTTTAATGAAGAAAATAATCTTTCCTCTCTAAATTAAATATTGTTAGAAGGTAATTTAATTAATCTTAAACTTTAAATAAATTTACTATGAAAGTCCACAAGGCTAATAATAATAATAATAATAATAATAATAATAAAACAAGGAGAGTAATTATTTTAGGGTTAATAATATAAATACATAAATAAATAAAAACCTAAGGTCTTATTAACACAGCCGCCGCAGCAGTGAGAATGAGGGAGAAGGAGAAGAACAGCCGCAGTCCAAGTCTTGGACTTAGGTTTCGTAGCTTTTGCTCCAGGCCACCATTATCACAGGTAAGAAAACTTCCATTTCTCTCTCTATTTTTCTGAAATCTGGTTCTTCTCTGATCTGATGAGGGAAGTAGTTTTGAATTCAGTTCTGAAATGGTTTGATTTTTAAATTTCTTCTATGATTGAAATGGGTTTCTGAAATGATCTTTATTTTCTGAAAGGGTTTTCGGAATGGTTTCTATCATTGCACCGTTTCAAAAATGGTTTGTCATCTGTATTTGCTGATTTTATTTTCTGAAAGGGGTTTCGAAATGATCTTTATTTGCTGCTTTTGGATTGTTTTTTCTCTCATCTGTATAGTTTCTCTGTGTATAGCAAAGATGAATCATGCTATATACTTTTTGTGTCTGCAAGGTGCTGGACAAAATGTCACAATGGCATTGCAAAGATGAGATTTGTCATCTCAGTTCTGTTATTTCTTGTGTTCATTTTATTTGGAGGTAAACACACCTTGGTACTTTTTCAAAAGCTTCAGTTTTGATTTGTATATATGTGTTTTGGTTGATTCTGATTTTTTTGTTTTCAAAAATTATAGTTGCGTATGATTCATTAGCTTCAATTGTGGCTATACATGTTGTTAAGAGTCATTTTGTTATTTTTATTACTATATGGTTTACTGGAATGGAATTTTAAGTGGTTTTCATTGATCAAAATTTTAATAAACAACAAAGAGTCTTAGTAATTAGTTTTTGCTGTTAAAGATTTTGTATAACATAAATTTCTGCTGAACAATGCATGTAGTTTAAGGATGTAATGCAAAGTGCTGCTCTGTTTTTGTCTTTTCTTTTTTTCTTTTTCCCTTTAAATTAAAGAAAGTACATGGTTGTTGAAGTTGGGGAGAGTTTTAATTTTGTTGTTTATTTTATATGGAAGAAAGGCCTTTCTGGTTATATTTTTCTTCTAATCTCAGTTGTGTATAAATTTTCTGCAAAGTAGAATGAATATTATGTCATGCTAAGATATTATTCATTTTATTGTGTTGTCCATGTCAGAAAGCTTTTTATGTGTTCTCTAATAAGTAATGTTTCATTATAGTTGGCTTACTGACTCAAGTATTTATGAGTAATGAATCTTCCCAAACCCACCTATGATAGACATTTTGTACTTCGGTATCTTCTAGCATTAGTGGGAGCATTCAGAATTTGTGATCATGGTTCTTGAGGTATACAATTATCCATGTTATCTTTTTGCCTTTCCTAACTTAGGAATTGTTTGGTTGCCTTTTTTAATTACTTTTTGTCTATTTAAGCAAAAAAAAATTAGATCATTTTGCTTGTTTGCAGTTCCTTTTGTACTCTATTCAACCAAACAAGTTTTATTAATTGCTCCTACACAAATTAAGAGGTACTTCTATATTCTTCTAATTGCATGAACCGATTGATTTGATTTGGTGGGTCCACTTTGAATTTGAGCATTGTTTATTTATTTGCATTTTCCTATTTGATCCCATTATTGATGGTAGAGAACTACAGATCTCATTTGACAATTTTCCATATTATTTATGGTAGAAGCCTTCCACACAACTGTAATCTTTCATGTATAGTCATTTTATGTACTTATTCTATGTTCTAACATCCACTACAGATCTCTTATCATAATTCAGCTTTTGAGTATGTTTTCATTTCTTTCAGTGACAGGACAAAATATTATCTGTTGGCATCCTTTGTTCTACACATAAAGCATAGTGAGTCCAAGGATTCCGCTGTAAGCCCAAGAATTTTGCTGTCTGGTCCTGCAGGTGAAAAAGACAATCTCCTTGTCCTAAAACATTTTACGATCTCGTTACTCAAAATAAGTTTGAGGCCTCGTTTGGGAACCCTCCCTTTTAGCCAAAAAGCCAACAACCCATACCAAAAAGTCAAAGATTCTCTTTTCTCTCTACTTTGTGCACATCTTTTCGTAAAAAGCCAAAAAGTCATCCCAAACATACTAGTTTTTTTTAGTTCAGAGTGGAGAGGTTTTTGAGTGATTTTTACCCAAATTTAAATTTGATATAGGTTTCAGTCAAGGGTTGGAGATGCCATTATATCACTGTGTATTCTATATTTAATTTTCATTTTGAGACTAAATAGTTATTGTTTGTCTTTTATTTGTAAATATTTCAGATTCATTGTGATATGACAGCTCATTTATCTCACTATTTTGTATATACGGGCCATAATTTGTATCTAATAGGAAATCAACTAAGGAGTGACTGCAGTGATGTCCCAATCATACAAGCATTGCAGAGAGGTGTTAGAGTATTTGAATTGGATATCTGGCCGAATTCCACAAAAGATAATGTCAATGTTCTTCATGGAAGGTAATGGTGCTAATTTGCAAATGGCAGCCAATTCTAATATGGGAATTTTGAACCCCCCAAGTTATACTTTAGGATTATATCTCTATGTGACTTTGTATATGATGGTATCTAGAACATTTTTTACAAATGTGCAATTACTAGTATGTGTATGCCCAAGGAGTTGAGTTGTTTTTCTTCTTTCTAAGGAAACTCTGGCCAACCTCCCAAGCATTTAGAAGTTTCTAGGAGCTCAAATGGAGAGATGATGAAGAATGGTCGCTGATATCTGAAATGTACTCAAGGTATTTGTACAATTAACATTCAATTGCATTTCTTTTGTAGAACATTAAATATTTGAGATTGGTAAAGCCTCTTAAACTAAGTTGTTGGTTAAAGTAAAATTTCTGTTGAACTTGCAATTTATGTGGGTAAAGTGACATTTTATTTTTACACGCTTCATGTCATACTAGAGGTATTTAATGTTAAGATATTTGAAGGGGTGTGACCAGTCGGACTTTATCTTTTGTGAGACTAGAACAAATAGTTAGTTTATTCATATGCTTCTAACAGTTTCTAAATTAGTTTGTGTTTTTATTTTTCAGGTTAGAAATTTCTTGGAGAGATGCAAAATATGGTCAAAGAATTCAAGAACTTAATTTTTCAAGTTTTTTCATTTTTTAATATATGTAAGCACAGTGTAAAACTTTTTATTTAATTCCTCTGTATATACTTTTGAACATATTTAACTTTCATTTATGAAATATATGACGTTATTCCATTTAATATGTGATTGTGATTCAAAATATAGTATATAGTGTGTATTACATTCTTGAAATGCGCGTACAAAAATAATATTGATTATTCTTCAAATATGTCAAATTCTTTTTTTTATCACAAGTTTTATTAGTTATTAATCACACTTAAAAGATGTGATCTAAATCTTATTAATCACACTTAAAAGATGTGATCTAAATATTATTAATCACACTTAAAAGATGTGATGAAATCATTTTTAATGACACTTAAAAAGTGTGATTAAAAATGACCCATTTTAATCACACTCCCAAAGACCACACTTTAATAAAACTTAAAATGTGTGATTAAAACACATACATCATACAAAAAAAATGTAATCTTTATCTGTATTTGTAGTAGTGACCAAAATTGGTTTTGTAGACACCCTATGTTTGACCGTCCTTAAGACTTGGACGTCACCGCTTGAACACTCGGTGATCATCCTTGTTTGTGTTCGTCTTGAGTTCCCGGAGGCCTCAGCTACGCGCATTGCCTCAGGATCTCTCGACTCGATCGTTTTGTGTCTGGTTTTGCACCAAACACTTGTGTTTTTGCTTTGGAGGGCATGGAATGGCTTTTGAGACATCCCCACACTCCACCGGCCATGGCTTGAGGCCACCGGCTGTGTTTTGTTGCCATCGGCCAAGTGTGATGGCCGGCCGGCCAGTTTGACTACCGGTCGGCCACTTTTTTGGCCGGCCGGCCAAGTGTAGTTTTCAACAGATTTTTATGCAGACAGCTGGCAGCTGTCATTCTAGGCCATACCTCAGCCCATACCTGGACGTGGGTGTTCTGAGGAGCTGCAGATTGATATATATCTATATCAATCAAGCTCTCCCTCATAATAAGAACAAGAGGAGAAAAGGAGAGAGGCAAAAACTTAGACAACATTTCTAAGAGCTTGAGCTTTAGGGTTAGGGTTGACATATATCCTCTATCTCTATATCTTTCTCTCTCTCTTGTGTTTAGTGTGTGTTTTGGTCTCATTTTTGTGCACAAACACCCATCATCACACCTTTTCTTAGTGGCTGAGGTACCAGAGGTCTTTCCTTGAAGCTTTTGGACTGATTTGAGCTCAAAGAAGCAACTGGTCCACCACTTTTGAAGAAGGTCTACAAGGGTAAGACTTTTGTCCCTTTTTACCCCATTCTTGCATACTCTTTTTGACTATCTTGCAACTGTTTTTAGACTTAGTGTATAACACATAAAAGTTCTGTTTTTGGGCCCTCTAAATAGTTGTTTAAGAGTGCTCTAAGCTTTGAGGTTGTTTGACCTCTCTTAAGGCTTGTTTGACCTTTGTTTTTGTGCTATTTTGGTGAACTCCGGGACCATTGTGTTTGGGCCTCCTCACCACTGAAATCTTGAGGGATTTCAGTGGTGAGGATGGTGCCTTGAGGTCCCAAGAAGGAGAGGGCCACCCCCTCTCCTTGTTGTCCTTGAAAATGGCCATTTTTAGCCTCTTGAGGGAGCATATAGTTTGAGTGTGTATTGGCCATGCCTTAACTGATTTTCATGCTTATTATGTCATAATATAGCATTGTTGTATGTTGGTTTTGGTACACCATGCTTGCTTGGCATACATGCCTTGTAATGCCTTGTTTTAGCCTTAACATGTCCTACGCTTTGAGCCCTTATTCAAGCATGTTTAGGCCTAGCTTTGTGAAGCTTTTATGTTTGTCTTGCCATGCTTAAGGTCTGTCCTTGGCTGTTTTGGTCGACCAAGACATGCATTGCATAGTCCCTTTGCATCTTGGATTGTTAGCCTCAAGTGTGTGAGTGTGTAGTGTGCGTTGCTTGCATCATTTTCAGTGGTTTGGAACCACTTACCATGCTATTTCAGTTCTCATAACATGCTTGCATGAATGCCTTTGATGCCTCTTTGATGCCTTAAAAGCTTGTGTTGTATGCTCCATGTTTAGCCTCTTTTGCATGCTTCCATGTTTAAGCCACTTAGATGCCATCTAGGTGTTCCCTTTGCATGGTCTAGGTCTACCTTGAACCTGTTTTAAGCCCTCTTGGCCTTGTGAGGCTTGGTTGGCTTAGCCATGGTTTAAGTCTCCTTGGCTAGCCTCAAGTACTTGGACCAATTGTACGCTATGTTTGTCTTGGTTAAGTTGGTTTGGCACC
Organism: Camellia sinensis; assembly: GCF_004153795.1. Taxonomy (NCBI): domain Eukaryota; kingdom Viridiplantae; phylum Streptophyta; class Magnoliopsida; order Ericales; family Theaceae; genus Camellia; species Camellia sinensis. Next base: position 1,162,757 of record NW_021025069.1, on the reverse strand, counting down.
ATCATTAGCATGGTTTTCAGAGCTTACATTGCATGCCCTTAGTCCATGTTTAGTCTCTTCCAAGCGTGCTTGAGAGTTGCCTTTTGATGTTTAAATGTTGGCCCATTAACATGTGCATGTGTGTGTGTGTGTTGGTCCTCATGTTTGAGCACTTCGGCCATTGATTTTGGCATGCTTGCGAGTCATCCTAAATTAGTTTAAGTCCATCCCCTTTGCTTGATTGTGTGCTCACCCTGTATGTTTGCTTGCATACTTGCATATTCGCATTGCATTGTCATGTTGTATGCTAGTTCACATGCTTAGGATTGCATTGCATGAGTATGCATGCTTGACCTCTTGAAGTGAGTATGATAGACGTTGAGTTCAATTTGTTTGATTATGTGCATTGCATTCCATATCAAGATGCACACTTGATTCTTTGGGCCATCATGCATGGAAATGCGCGATTGGTGGTCCGAGAATCGAAGACCATGTCCCTTTGAGTAAGACACATGATAAGGGGTGTGATTGGTGCATACATTACTTGAAATACATTGCCATGCTATGCCTTGTCCTCTGCTGCTGTCAACTGCAGGTTTCAGTAGGAATAATTGGCCGACCGGCAGTGTTTAGTGCCGACCGGCCATCCATTCATGGCCGATAGATTGAGAGGCAGCCGATACCCATTCTCCATGGCCGATGATCATTTCCCTCAGCCGGTGGTGTTCCCCAGCATTCAGAGTAGCAACCCTGAGACTTGTGTAGTCTTCAGAGGAGTAGAACAGCCAAAGCAGAGGCATCTTGTGCATGGCAATGGACTTCCGAGCAGGACCGAGCATGCATTGCATTGGACCCACTTCCCGACGCTGTTTATTGCTTAAATAGATTAGTTAAATTGCTTAGCTGATTTATTTGGTCTGTAATATTTAATTAGCTTGTGAGTTAATTAAATTGTATTATTCTTTTAGTCCCTCCGAGCGAGGGCGAATTTGTAATAAGTGTGGGTGCGTGTGTGCATGTCTTCCAACCCCCCCCCCCACTTCTTTCTCCCTTTTACTTACCTGCTTTTGATGGTTAGTACTAGGGCACGTTTAATTTAGCATACCTTATGCTATGCATGCGTGCATCATTCATCAGTATTGCATGCACCAGGCTCGGCGCATCATACTAACTGCATAAGTATTTCAAATCTAACTTGAATATATGCTGCTTGTGCATTTTCACATATCATTTATAGACTAGCCGAGCCTACTCTAGTGACATTCCGTATGCGTTGCATTAGGCATTTAAACATGGACTTGGATCATGCATGATTACTAACATGTTCTTGTTTTGACGGAATACTAGGTAAGCTTTTTATGCTTTAGCATCCTTGCATGTGTGTGAGTGTTGCCATGACAATATACTTACCATGAGGCTAGCTGCTTATGTGATATAACTGCTTGGGTGCCTGTGGGTGGAGGTCGAATTACCTAAATTGAAATAACGTATTAAAACTGTGAGTTTTAAGCCCACTAGATAGTGGCAAAACCATCTTTTCTAAAGCCCACTTGAGGGTGGCAAAACCTGCATTTCAGCTTACTTACGAGTAGCAAGCCATTTTCAAAACAAGCATGAAATGTTTTGTTCCAATTTAGGCGATTTGGTCTATACTTGTTTGCTGTGCGCATAACATAGTAATTCTAGGCTAATAACCGGAATAGAACACATAACGTTTTCAAAAACGGATATCACGGTTAGTAGAGGCCGATCTTCAGATCGGACGAGAGGGGGTGCTCATTGCTGACCTTCCCCAATCGTACCCAAGCTCCCGAGCCGAGGCAACTTTGGTGATGACGGACACGTGGCCTTTGGCACCGAGTCAGGGTTTCCTAAATTCCCCCATAAAAAATATTTAGGTGGCGACTCTGTATCTGGCAAAGCAGTCCATGTTTGGCACTTCTTTTCAAAAATCTATTTCTCAAAACGATTTGCCGGATTTGACTCTTTGGTTCAGATTAAGGACCGTATCAATTCGAGAGTCTGAACTGTAGCGAACCCACAAACGAACAGAACGGGACTCGTCCTCCCGGGGCGTTCGGGGACGTCTATAGTTTCTGGCGACTCTGTTGGGGACTTAGGGAGCTTGACTCGAATTCGTGATATCCTATTTTGATTTCATTTATGTGTCTCTTTGCATTGCATGTGCATTGGTGCACCTAGGACACCGTGTTTGCCATCTGCCATTCCTGAACGGTTTGCCGGAGGCTTGACTTTGTCAAAGCATGCCATAAGGCTGACTGGTTGTGGGCTCTGACAGTATGGGAACACAAACTCCGATTTTACCGGGGCACCCTTTTCGACCATTCAACCTAGTGCATATCGAAATCTATAGTGACTATTCCAAACTAGGACAGGTTGCTTACCCGATGTTAGGTTGTTTGAAAACTACTGCGTGCATGGTAAAACCCTAGCTCCTGACAAAATAGGACAGGGAAACCCTACCCCAACTTAGGGGTGTTTTGGCTCTCTTTTACTTGCTATGTGCTTTTAGAATGCATCTCTACAAGGAACGTACATATCAGTTTGCAAATTTGAGTATCAGACCTGAGGGTACCAGTATCAGTTTATGCGAATCAGTTATATCTGTGGGTATCCGATTCAGTATTTTGGGGGCAGTGATTTCGGGCAAAAATGATCAGTAGTAAAGTACAGTTATTCAGCTATACTAGCGTCTGTTCTGATTGGTCCGAAATGCTGCATGTTTTCTTTTTCAAGGTTCAGAAAGTTGATACAGAATAGCTAGTGTTCCCCCTTGCTGAGGCAAGACAGATATCTGATCCGTCAGTCACCGTTCAGTACAACGGACTTATCATGACGTAGAATTCAAAAGAGATTGTGGTTATGACGGCCGCATCAGATCAAGGAACCACTCTGCAAAGCAAGACCAATGTCAATGTACCGCATCCACCCAAGTCACCTGTCGCGCACCCAGTCTGGACCCCTCAGTTGTATCAGGCTCGTGAGCCCACCACATTTGAATTGATGGGAATGATAGGTGACCTCCAGAGATCCGTGGCCGATCTGGCCTATGAAATGTCGGTTTCACCACCAGCTGCACCGTATGCCCGGAATTTCATATCACAGGAGCCCCCGCTACTGGGGCGGATTGTGATCAAGCTCAGCCAACCAGAGGTTGCCTCCAGCTATAGCAACGACGTGTCAACAACAACCGGGCTTCGCTCTGATGTAGTAACCCAAACCCCTGATCAGGCTGAGGCCAGAGACAAGAACAAAATGAAGGCAGATGCCGATCCCATTGAACAACTGCTGTGGGCAGCCGAGGTTTTGAAAGCCAGGGGGATGAATAAGCAACAAGTATTTGCAGTCATGACTAAAGCTGTGGGTGATGCTTTCCCCTCTCCAACCGAAGGCAGTTCAAGCCGGGCGAAAAATCAGATGGGCCCCGTCATGCCAAGATAGTCCCTGTCATCCCTAACCCTGTACCAGGAATAGATCAGAAAGCCAAGGCAGTACCTGCCGACCCTTTCACTAGTGCGTCTAGCAAGAACCCTCAGACTTCAAAGTACCTGCCTTGAGGGCACAGAGCCTTTCATGCCCTCTACATGCCTCTGTCTAGGGCATTTCAAATATTGGCTAAAAAGGGGCATCTTAAACCCCTCGAGCCTCGGCCTCTCCCGAAGAATCTCCCTCTCTCGCATGATGCTACCTTGTACTGCGCGTACCACCAACAGTCCGGTCACAGTACCGATGGTTGTTTCCGCCTTCGTCATGAAGTGCAAGATTTGATCGACAATAAGGTCATCCTCCCGCCTACCTCAGGAAAGTCTGTTACCACTGAGCTGTTGGACTTCGAGGATACTGCAAATTTGTGATCAGGGGTTGGACCACCTGCGGGCGGCGCTCGGTGTATTTTGGATGTGGCGTCTGGCACGCATTTTTGGAGCATCTGCGAATGCTAGTTTTGTAAATCCTGGCTTGCGTGTCGAGTTAGTCTTTTGTTTTGTTTTGAGTTTGTCTCATTATCTTGAGTCAGTTCTTTTGCTTATGGGTCTGTCTTTTTGTAGCGAGTCAGTCCCCTTTGTATAGAATGTCGGGTGATTCCGGAGCTGTTGCCTCGAACTCCGTTTTGTTTTGTAATTACCCTTTTACTTTCTTTTGAGTCTGTCTCTGTCATGGAGCCAGTTGTAACCAGGGAATCTGAATGAAACAGCTGCGGCTATCATGTTTCCATGCTTACTACTATTCTGAATTAGTTGTGCCAGGAGACCTGAATGGAACAGCAGTACAATGAACTCTATGAAAATGGTGTAAGAGGGTTGTAGGGTTGGTAGCAACAATTGACGAGAACAAAAGAGAGGGGAGTCGCAGTAGGAGGGGGGGCTAGGTTAGGGTTTTGTGGTGGAGAAGAATAATAAGAAGAAGAAGAATGTGAGAGAGAGAGAGAGAGAGAGAGAGAGAGAGAGAGAGAAGTGGCGGTGGGCGATATGACGGAAGTAGCCGGAGTGAGTAAGTGATGGGTTGAACGAACCGGGTGGCAATGATGTAATGAAGGTGGCAAAAGCAGGAAGATGTCGCTGGAGCTAGGTTTAAGATTTGGGTTTTTTAAAAACAGCAATGCTAGGTATCATGAAAAACCTTTCATGAAAATAATCATGAAAGTTTTGTGACCCTTGGATTACACTTAGAATAAAGCACCACACACTAATCAAGGTAATCCAAGGATCATAACTCTTTCATGATCATTTTCATGAAAAAAATTTCATGATCCCTAACTTTTCTCTTTTAAAAAGCAGCAATGTTAGGTATCATGAAAAACCTTTCATGAAAATAATCATGAAAGTTTTGTGACCCTTGGATTACACTTAGAATAAAGCACCACACACTAATCAAGGTAATTCAAGGATCATAACTCTTTCATGATCATTTTCATGAAAAAAATTTCATGATCCCTAACTTTTCTCTTTTAAAAAATTACTTAATAGATAAAATAGTTTTTTTTTTTTTTTTTTTTTGGTCTAAAAATTAGGAGTTGTTTGAGGTGTTCTAAATAAGTGTATTTTTTTATTTTTTTATGAAATATGGGTTGGGTATGGATTGAGTTTGAAGTGATATGATAGAGAGGTGATGTGACTTAAATGAGATGATGTGACTTAAATAGGATAATGACTTTTTGACTTTTTATTTTTTTTAGGAGATAACAAACAAGCCATTTATGGAGTTTATTTAGACACTCCCAAAAAAAATATATATATAAAACTTACTAACAATTGAACTCATGTGATGCACGGGCTATTTTTTTTTTTCAAAAAAAAAATATTTTTATGTTACGATGAATTAAATTAAAGCATGATTCTAATTATTTATTTCGATAATATTAGCGCTATCCTTATATAAAAGTGTAAGGTGTTGTTTGATAAAACTGAAAATTAAGTATAAAAAACTAAATATTGAATTTTTTTATCTAAAAAGTTGTTTGATATGTACTAAAATTTAAGTATTGATTTAATTAAGTTGTTTGGTCTATATAAGTAGTTGAAGTCTGAAAAATAATTAACATTTTATTTTTATTTTTTTAAATTTTACATTGAAATATTTAATTAAATTCTTTTATCCCACTAATATAATTGATACAAAAGATTTTTATAATCACATTATATTTTAAAATTTTGAAAGATTATGATTATCATCCATCCTAAAATACTAGTTTCTTATTCTATTTTTTATTTTTCCAAAATATTAGTTTCTTTTAAAAAATCAAATACTAAAATAACATAAATTTTCTATTTTATCCTTATTTTAAATTCATTATCAACCAAAAAAGAGAGAGTATAATTATGACAATTGATATTTTAAAAAAAAAAAGTACTACAAAAAAAAAAGTTATATTTCCCAAAATGAACTAATATTTTTGGACGGAAGAAGTATAATTTTTCTCTCTTGTATAGGAGAAATTATAGTTTGCTCCAGGGGCAAATCCAAATGGTGTTCCAACATGCATTTCTTTTCTCTTTTCTTTTTTCTTTTTTCTTTTTTTTTTTTGTTACAGGAAAATCCTTCCTACTCTCCTGCAGGTCCAAAGCAACGCCCCTTTGTAGAGATCACCAAGGTGTCCTGTTAGTCGTTCCGAGCGAGGAGACTATAACCTGGAAACTTGCCCCGACCACCCAAGACAAGCTCCGCTTAAGTCAAGACTCGCACAGCGGGGAGTATTGAACCCACACGAAGTGCTGGTTAGACAACTTGGGTCCAACATGCATTTCATTAGCTAAAATAATAGACCCCACCACTTTTTATCTCCTATGAAGAGACAACATGACAAGTGTCATGATTTACGTGGTGTAGAGCAATGTTCCTGAACCACTAAATAACTTCTCCTTATGTAGGCACTAAATCATTCCTGCAATAAAATAATAATTGCAAAGATAATGGTTAAAAACTTATTTCTTATTTCATCATTTTCCTCATGAAACGACCAATATCAAATATCTATAGAATTCTTTCACATGTAGAGATTATAAAAATTTATCATAAATTACCTTAGAAAATTGGAAACAAAAAAAAAAAAAAAAATTGTCTTTCGATTTCTACTAATCACTAAAAAATCATTAATGTACAAATATGAATTCAATGTAAAGAGTGCAATTGCATTACAATTTGCTTACCTAAGTTTAACATAAAATTTTGATCAGCTTGTGTCAATTCCCCGCCAATTTCCAAGCTTTCTAAATTATTATTTTTTTGATTGTTTTTGTTGACCATAGGCTTTGTTATTGGGAATTGAAATACAACGTTGCCTCTCTGTCTACGTAAAATTGATCTATAATCATGATTGATTAAATTTTCATAACCTGCTTTTATTTTTATGTTTATTTTAAAAAAAATAAAAACTAATTTAACAAAAATAAACATAAAAGATAAAATTATATGAAAATAATAAGGCCATGTTTGGGAACTTGTAAAAAAGTCAAAAAGTTACTCAAAAAGTTAAAAAGTTAACACTATTCACCAAAAGTTAACAATTACGGCTGCACAACTCTCAATTCGAATTTTTCTCTACAAATCAATTTTTACAATTTTTTATTACACATTTTTCCATAAAAAGTCAAAAAGTTAACCCAAACATCCATATTTTCAACCTCAATTTTTTAGTCCAAAAAGACAAAAAATATACTTATTTAGGACACCCTAAACAACCCCAAGTATTTTTTATTTTCTTTATTTAAAGTATCTTTAAATTTTTTTCAAAACAGATTCAGAAAACTCAATCAATCAATAGATTTTTTATTGAAAGGCCTACTAAAGAAAACCAGATGAAGAACCAAAATAAAAACAAAATAAAAATTTCCACAAACATAAGTTAATACATATAAAAAAAGGGCAAATTACATTAACAATTCCTATAGTTTGGAACTCGTCACTTTAGTTTATGACTTTTCAATTGTGATACATTTGACCCTGAATTTTGAATCTTATTCCAAAATAAGGACAATTGAAGATGCCATTATTTAATTTCAATGGCAAAATCGTCAATTTAATAAAATATAAACTAATTTGATAAAAATAAATATCAAAAAAATATTTTTAATATTTTTAAAATTATTTTTATCCACCAATGATAAAATTATGTAAAACTGATAAAAATTACATGATTAATTTTTAAAAATTAATTTTATATGATTATTATCCAAACACATAATAAAAATTAATTTGGTAAAATAAATAACTAAATGTCTAAAAGATTTATCAATTTTACATAATTTTATTTTTAGTGAGTAGAAATAATTTTTAAAATTTCAAAAATATTTATTTGACATTTATTTTTGTCAAATTAGTTTATATTTTATCAAAATGACGATTTTATCCTTGAAAAATCTAATGATATCTTTAATTGTCCTTATTTGAAACAAGATTCAAAATTCAAGGTCAAATGTGTCACAATTGAAAAGTCAGGGACCAAAGTGTTAGTGTAATTCACCCTAAAAAATAAAATAAAAATCAATAAAAAAAACTCTTAAACAATGTATTCATATATATATATATATATGCAAGTCAAATCCAATTAAAAATAATTCAAATCAAAAAAGAAAGTGACGGTTTCATCCAATAATAATTCAAATCAAACAAATATCTATACTATTATTAAAAAGGAACATGAACTTTGGTGTCTTGAAGTGATTCCTAAAAAACTTTTCTCAATTTTTCCTAAAATGACCTTAACTTCTTACACTTACATCAATTTTAATTAGGGTTAAAATGATAAATTTAAACACTATTTCCACCTCCCACTTCCCACTCTTCACGCATCTGAAGCAGTTAACAACATGTTCCTTCAATTGTATTTTGCATCTTCCTAGGTATTCTTCACAATTTGAAACAGTAACCTGGCTTTTCCCAACTCTTTCTTGCAATCGACGATTCAGAAACTAGGGATGATAACCAATCTTGATTTGAATTGCTTTTTGCGAACACGGTGATTCGTTATATTTTCGACTCAAAGGTATCTTCTATATCTATCTTCTATTAGTTTTCCTTTGAATCTTCTTTATTTATTCGAAGTTTGAGAGAGAAGGTAAGAATTAAGGCTTTTGCTTTTTTTTCCTTTTTCTTTCAGATTCATGGTTCAGAACAGTTTAAAGTGTTCAATTTTTAGTGTTTAGTAGATACATAGATATATATATATATATATATATATATATGTATGTATATGCATGATCATTCGGTGCTGGTAAAAAAAACAAAATCATTCGGTGGCTTAAAATAAGTCAAAAGAATTTTGGGTTTTGGTCAGTTTATATGACTGATCAGTATAAAAATAAAAAATAAAAATCATTCGGTGGCGTGTAATAGTGCCAAATTATTCGAAGAAGCTTGCATAAATATGAATTAAGAACCTAAAAATTAATTTAATGAAAATACAAAAAACACTGCTTTTTTTTCCCCCAAAAAATACACACACACAAAATTAAGAATACTGAATTTTTTTTTTATTTATTTATTTTTCAAAACACACACACAATGAAATTTTTTAATGAAGAAAAAAAATACATAATATTGTTCTCACAAAAGTAAACAAACAAATAAATCAAATTATAAAAAAAGCTGAATTTATACACAAAAAGAAACAATAGCTTAAAAAGTGAAAGAGGAAAAAATCCAAAACTATTTAAGTCTCTAAAAAATTGCACATTGGTGTCAAACTGTTTAATTAAGAACCTATAAATTAATTTAATGAAAATACAGAAAATACCGATTTTTTTTCAAAAACAGACACACACAAAATTATGAGCACTGATTTTTTTTTTCCCTCCAAAAACACACACAATGAAAGTTTTTAATGAAGAAAAAAAAATACATAATAGTGTTCTGAATCAATATTTTTTTTTCTCCACAGAACCTAATTACATAATGAAACTTTTTATTGAAGAAAATAAAAATATAATTAACAATACTACACTTACATTGTAGGATAAGCAGTAGATATATATTTCGGATAAAGAGAATCATAAGATTGCAATGTTCTTGAATAGTATTTCTCCCAACAAAAAAGAAACAAATCATTGAACAAATAAAAAGGAAGATTTTATAGTAAATAGAGAGAGAGGTGAAGATGAAAGAATTTTGGTAACATGATACCGGAGATTTTATGCAAGTCGTTATCAATTTAGATTTATAACAATATGGAGCATATTCTCCGATCTCATGTTACCAAGAGGGGTCAAATATGGTTTCAGAAAGGGGTCTCAATTTTGATATCAACATTTGTGTTTGTGTGTTTACAATTTATGTTTTCAAAAAATTAGGTTGTTTGATTGCTTAATTTTGTGTGTGTGTTTTTCTTAAAAACAATTCAATGTTCATAAAAATTGTTTTATTTCTAAAAAATTAAAAACAAATAAGTCTTTTTTTTGGGGGGGAGGGGTTTATTATTTATTTTTTACTGCAACTGTTCCAAGAATATGGGTTCCTATTTTGTTATTTTGTGTGTACCATTATTACTTACACTTTTTATTTTCTTCATTAAAAAGTAAAAGAAATAAAAGTATGTTAATCAATTTGTTGGAGAGAAAAACTGACTATTATTTTCCTTTGTTTATATTTTTGGCAGGTTGCTTTATAACTTTGTGTTGTTCAGAATAAACTTTTCGGATTATTCTCTATCGACACCTAATTGCTTTGACGGTAAGTGTTCTATTGCTTCAGTTTGTAATGCTTCAAATATATAACTTCTTTTTCTATGCTCGAAAAAATCAAATATGTAATTTTTTTTAATTTTTATATATATGCTTGAAAATTTATTTTTTTTTTGGTTTATTATTTATTTTTTACTGCAAGTGTTCCAAGAATATGGGTTCCTGTTTTGTTATTTTGTGTGTACCATTATTACTTACACTTTTATTTTCTTCATTAAAAAGCAAAAGAAAAAAATTATGTCAATAGATTTCTTGGAGAAAAAAACTGACTATTATTTTCCTTCGTTTATATTTTTGGCAGGTTGCTTTATAACTTTGTGTTGTTCAGAATAAACTTTTCGGATTTTTCTCTATCGACACCTATTTACTCTGACTATAAGTATTCTATACGAATGTTGAGTTTGTAATGCTTGAAACTTGAATAATTCTAAAAAAATTCTATTGCATGAGTTTGTAATGCTTGAGTTTGTAATGTTTCAAATATATAATTTCTTTTTCTATGCTTCAAAAAATCAAATATGTAATTTTTTTATTCAATCTTTATTTTTATTTTTATTTATATGTAATTTTTTTTTTTATTTATATGAATTTTTGTTGTATAATTTTTTAGTTAAAATTCATGAAAGTTTGGCCAAATCTCATGAAATTTGGAAAAATCCATGGGTGGGCAAAATTCAAAGAAAGTTGTAGGTGTCTGTAGATGCGTCCGCGAGGGATCCCGCTACAGTTCGGACTCGATTTGTTGTCACGGTTCTTAATCTGAACCAAAGAGTCCAAATCTGGCAAATCGTTTTTGAGAAAACAGATTTTTAGAAAAGAAGTACCAAACATGGACTGCTTTGCCAGATACAGAGTCGCCACCTAAATATTTTAAAATGGGAGAATTTAGGAAACCCTGACTCGGTGCCAAAGGCCACGTGTCCGTCATCACCAAAGTTGCCTCGGCTCGGGAACTTGGGTACGATTGGGGAAGGTCAGCTATGAGCACCCCCTCTCGCCCGGTCCGAAGACCGGCCTCTACTAACCGTCATATCCGTTTTTGAAAACTTTATGTGTTCTTATCCCGGTTATTAGCCTAGAATTACTATGTTATGCGCACAGCACACAAGTATAGACTAGATTGCCTAATTTGGAAATAAGCATTGCATATCCGTTTGTCTTGAAAAGCACTTTGGAATTTGCTACTCGCAAGTAGGCTAAAATACGGATTTCAAGGAGTTTTTCCAACTCAGACAATCCAACCTTCACCCACAGGCATTCAAACAGTTTATCACATAAGCATCTAGCCACATGGTAAGCATACTGTCATGGCAACACTCGCACGCATGCGGTATGCTAAAGCGAAAACACTTACATTGTACTCCGTGCCAAAACAATAAACTAGTTAGCAAACATGCATGCCCTAGTCCATGTTTAAATGTCTAATGCAACACATACGGGATGTCACTAGAGTAGGCTCGGCTATTCTATGAATGACATGTGAAAATGCAATCAATTGATGCACGTATTCAATTTGGAATTGAAATATAAATGCAGTTAGCATGATGTACCGAGCCCGGTGTATGCAAGACAAATGTATGAATGCACGCATGCATAGCATAAGGTATGCTAATTTAAACATGACATATTACTAACCATCAAAGCAGGTAAGTAAAAGGGAAGAAAGAAGTGGGGATTGGAAGACATGGACACACACGCACCCACACTTATTACAGATTTGCCCTCGCTCGGAGGGACCGAATAAATATTACAAATTATTAACCTACAAGCTAATTAAATATTACAGACCATCTAATTAGCTAGGCAAATTAACTAATCTAGGGAAAACAGATAAACCGCCTCGGGAGAAGAGCTCGATGCAATGCATGCTCGGTCCTGCTCGGAAGTGCACCGCCATGCATAGGCTGCCTCTGTTTTCCTTCCTTTACTCCTCTGGAGGCTGCCAAAACCTCAGGATTGCTTCTCTGGATACTGGGAGACATCACCGGCTGAGTAGGATTACCACCGGCAGTGTTATGTGGCCACCGGCCCTTGGTGAAGCTATCGGCAGAGAGAGGATTGCCGGTCGGCACTTAGCACTGCCGGTCGGCAGAGTGTTCCTGCAGAATCTGCAATTGACAGCAACAGAGGGTAAGGCAGAGTATGGCAGTACAATTCAAGGCATATATGCACCAATCATGTCCCTTATCATGGTAATGACTCAAAGGAACATGTTCATCGGTTCTCGGACCATCAATCGCGCATTTCCATACGTGATGGCTCAAGGGACCAAGTGTGCACATTTGATGTCAAATGCAATGCAATGCAACAAACCAAAACCCAATTCCTATCACTAGATCAAGGAACAAGACATGCATGCTAAATGCAATGCAACCTAGGCATGCAAGCTAAGGATGCAACATGGGAAAGCGAGGTGCACATGCAAGCATGCAAACAAACATACAAGGCAAGCATGCAAGCAAACAAATAATGGACTTAAACGTGATTTGGGCAGCCCTTATTAGGCCCAAAACAGTGGCCAAAGTGACCAAAATAAAGGACCAAATACACATACACACATGCACATGTTAAAGAGCCAACACTTAGGCACAAATGAGGCAACTCTCAAGCACATTTGAATGAGGCAATCATGGACATATGGCATGCAAGGTAAGCATTGGAACTCATGTTAAGATGGTGTCAATACCAAGCAAACAAAGTAGACCAAGCATGCAATGAATGGCCCAAGTACTTGAAGCAAGTCAAAGAGACTTGAACCATGACTAAGTCAACCAAGCCTCACAAGGCTAAGAGGACTTAAAATAGGTTCAAGACAGACCTAGACCATGCAAATGGGGCCCCTAGATGGCATCTAAGTGGCTCAAATTCAAAGGCATGTACAATGGCCAAAACATGGAACATGCTACACAAGCTTTCGAAGCATTAAAGAGACATCCAAGGCAAGCATATAGGCATGCAAAATGGGACTGAAATGACATGGTGGATGGTTCCAAATCACCAAATCAATGCAAAAATGTCATGCTATGCATTCACACACTTAAGGCCAACAAGCCGGAATGCAAAGGGGCTATACTAAACATGCCAAATCCGACCCAAACAACCTAGGACAGACCTAAAACATGGCAAAATGAGCACAAAAGCTTCACAAGACTAAGCCTAAAACATGCTAGAATAAGGGGTTACAACCTAAGGCATGTTAAGGCCTAAACATGGCATTACAAGGTAGGTATGCTAAGCATGCATGGTGTACCAAAACCAACACACAACAAGGTTATATCATGGCATAATAAGCATGGAAAACAGCCAAGATATGATCAATACACACTCTGACATGATGCTCCCTCAAGAGGCCAAAAAGGGTCCCTTTCAAGGACAACTAGGAGAGGGGGTGGCCCTCCCCTTTTGGAGACTTCAAGGCACCATCTCCGCCACTGAAATCCCTCAAGATTTCAGTGGTGAGGAGGCCCAAACACCAAGGTCCCGGAGCTCACTCAAAATGGCTCAAAATGGGGCCTTTCAAGGCCTAAGAGGGGTCAAACACCCTCAAACCACAAAACACTCTTAATAAAAAATCAAGAGGGCTAAAAAAAAGAACTTTTTTGTATTATACACTAAGCACAAAAACGATTTTAAGATAGGTAGAAATACAATGCAAGGTTGGGGAATAAAGGGGCTAGTTTCTTACCCTTGAAGACCCCTTCAACAATGGTGCTCCAACAGCTCCTTCTAGGTTGAAAACAGCTCCAAAACTTCAAAACCAACCTCTTAGAACCTCAGTAGCTAAGTGAAGGTGAAACACTATGTGTTTGTGTGCAATAGTAAGACACAAA
>NW_021025069.1:1119508-1143413 GCF_004153795.1 Camellia sinensis | reverse complement strand
GTTTTGTGTTTTGTGAAATTCTTATTGATTTGTAGATACTCTGTTGGGAAGAATGCGTCCATTACACGGGCGCTTAAGCTAGCGGATTTTGATCCCAAGGAGAAGTTCTGGACTAGGTTTCCAACTGAAGGATCGAAATGCACGCCGCCACACCAGTCAGTGGACTTCAGATGGAAGGACTACTGTCCCATGGTGTTTAGGTATATACTCTATAAGAAATTCAACTAAGCATGTTGTAGGTTTTTTTTCCCGGATTTTGATTTGAAATTGATTTGGTTTAGTTATTTTTTGGATTGCCAAATTTTGGAAGATTGAACTCTCATTATTTCATCAACATCATTGTGATAATTGCATTGTTGGATATTTAGACATCTTAGGGAAATGTTTGCAATAGATCCTGCGGATTACATGCTGGCTATTTGCGGAAGCGATGCCCTTAGGGAACTGTCCTCCCCTGGCAAGAGTGGATGTTTGTTCTACCTAACACAAGATGATTGATTTATGATCAAAACTGTGAAGAAATTTGAAGTTAAGGTTAGTTGTCCATACCCAACATGTCATTTAACCAATATCTGAAATAGAGAGATGATAGAGCACTCAAATATAGAGATTGAGATTGGTTGTTCTTAATTTAACAAAACATTTGAATCTGGGTTTATTAGAAACTTAATATAGATTTGCATCTGGGTTCATGACATAATTTCCATATGATTTATAAGTAATGATTAAGAGTATATAGATCATATGGAAATTATGTCATGAACCCAGATGCAAATCTATATTAAGTTTCTAATAAACCCAGATTCAAATGTTTTGTTAAATTAAGAACAACCAATCTCAATCTCTATATTTGAGTGCTCTATCATCTCTCTATTTCAGATATTGGTTAAATGACATGTTGGGTATGGGCAACTAACCTTAACTTCAGATTTCTTCACAGTTTTGATCATAAATCAATCATCTTGTGTTAGGTAGAACAAACATCCACTCTTGCCAGGGGAGGACAGTTCCCTAAGGGCATCGCTTCCGCAAATAGCCAGCATGTAATTCACAGGATCTATTCCTAACATTTCCCTAAGATGTCTAAATATCCAACAATGCAATTATCACAATGATGTTGATGAAATAATGAGAGTTCAATCTTCCAAAATTTGGCGATCCAAAAAATAACTAAACCAAATCAATTTCAAATCAAAATCCGGGAAAAAAAACCTACAACATGCTTAGTTGAATTTCTTATAGAGTATATACCTAAACACCATGGGACAGTAGTCCTTCCATCTGAAGTCCACTGACTGGTGTGGCGGCGTGCATTTCGATCCTTCAGTTGGAAACCTAGTCCAGAACTTCTCCTTGGGATCAAAATCCGCTAGCTTAAGCGCCCGTGTAATGGACGCATGCTTCCCAACAAAGTATCTACAAATCAATAAGAATTTCACAAAACACAAAACCAACCAACAAAAACCCAATACCCAAATAACGTCAACAGATGCAACAGATGTAAAAGCAAAAGCAAAAGAATCCAATCCAATAATCAACCTGATACCCAGTTGGAGATTAAGCATCAATTCATAATTCTTATGTCCCTCGGATATCATCTGCCCTTGTTTCTTGACATCAAAGCCTTCATACCAACAAGGACTCTTCCTCTACTGCCCAGCAGGAGCTCCTCCACAAGGAGATTCACTCCCAACCCCAACCCCAACCCCAATCCGATCTCTATAAAAAATTGAAGCCTCCACATTGTCTACAATATCACAAGTTATATCCCCAGCTTCACCATCAAATTTCCAGATACAAATTTGGGAAAAATTGGCATTCCTCTCAGCCAAACTACCTCTCCCACCATCCACCGACGATCTCTTTCTGGACGGCAGGAACACGAAACACGGCTGCTCAGGCTGCCGATTATGCAAATTATCACCCCAAATTCCAGGATAAGAACTCCCATCAGGCCAAGCAAAAACCCCATTTCCTTTAGGAACACCATCTTCCCAATTCCCTTCATATCGATTCCCATTAGCCCAAATCAAAACCCCCTTACCCAGATTCAAACTTATAGTATTGAGTATATATAAACTTAATATGATAATCTGCTCCTTTTAAATAGATTTCTAATTACTCTTCTATATTGATAATCTACTCCTAATAGATTTCTAATTTCTTTAAAAACTATATTAAACTTAATATATAAAAAATTAAAGCATCAATTGCCTATCTATTGATAATCCAGCAGGCACATCATTGTTTGTACCTAGGAGAAATCCAATTCATAAAATTGATTGGGGAAAATCTGCACATAAACAACTAAACCTAATGATTCGGCTCCTAAATATATTGACATTGCACAAACCACAGAATCTAAAAGCTAGCTATATTTCACAATTGTAATTCTGTCATGATCTAGATCACCGATTTTGACTCTGAAATGGGCTACACGTAGTCGTCACAAGTCAAAATGACAGTCAAAGATTCAGTAAATCTCGCTTCAAACGAATCGCAAAGTGTCGTAGATCACAAAAACAAAGACAACAGAAACTGAAAATGGATCAAGAAATTAAGAAATTCACCTTCAATAGGCGGGAAATCCTTGCACAAATCGCTGGCCACGGAGCGAATTTCAGTCGTGAGGCGAGAGACATCGTCGGAGAGAGGAGTGAAGGGGTACTTGTCGTAATAAGAAGCGAGAAAAGCCCTAGTTATCGGAACCAGACCGTCCATGGAAACCATTGAAGAGACGACTGTGAAGAGATGGATCGATCGCTCGAACTGTGAAGAAGAAGAACCGGTTGCTGTCTATCTGCTTTTATAGGCGCCAATACATTTTTATTTCCCTCTAAAATATTTTTAGCAACTAAATCATTTAGTGGTAACAAAATTATTCCTTTACCAAAAATAAAAATATTAGACACAAAAATAATTTTGTCACCAAATGATATTAAAATATTAAAAATTATTGGTGATAAAAATATATTCGTCATTAATAATTTTATAATTGGTGACTAATTTTTTCGTCCCCAAAGGTCTCAAAATTTTGGCACCCTCCGAAAATATTAGCGGGAAAATATTTTGTGACAAAAAAAACATAAATGATGACGAAAAATAATTTCGTCACCTAATTTTTTTATTATGATTTAGATTGGTGACGAAATTTTATTTTTGTCTCCAAAAATGGTACATTTGGAGACGAAATATGATTTTCGTCATTAAAAGATACGTATTTCGTGACAAAAAAAAATTTCGTCATTAGTTTTCGTCTCTAAAGACTATTTTTGTTGTAGTGAAAGGATCAGGAAATGGGTGAGGTTCTAAGTGTTTTAAGTGCCCTTTCTTGACTAGCACTTGCATGGCTTTGGATAGGGTCATGTACAATTGGTTAAAAGTCCTACCCTGAGGCCGGGTGGGGTTGGATGATGTTTACGAGCCTGTGTTGGTGAAGGGGTTGGTGGTCTTGGTTATGGTGACAACACTTACATCCGATGGCCTCGCAGTGGTGCTACCACTAGCAGCATTAGAACTGTGAACAAATGGCCTCTTAGCTGGCTTCTTATCCTCAGTAATAAGCCCCTGTTTCATGGCATCCTCAATTTGAACCCCCATTTCATGAAGCTCTGTGAATGTAAATAGGGGTAGAACAATCATTTTTTGTAATAACTTGCCATGCAAATTCCGGACAACCATTCTTATCTATCTTTTTCTGAAGGTTGAGTGGTCATCATTGAGGCTTTGGCCCTCCATCTTGTCACAAACTCAGACAAACCTTCGTTTGGCTCTTGATGAGTCGCCTTAAGATCACGGGTTGTGATTTCTATTTGAGTGTTGTAAGAGTACTGTGCCATGAAGGATTCGGCTAATTCATCCCAATTCTGCTTTACTGATTCTTCTAACTTAGCATGCCAGATGGCTGCTATACCCAAGATAGTTTAACCAAAAAGGGATAGCTTCTGCAACCTAGTCAAACCCATTGGTGGAAGATGTCCGAAAACAACCGTAGGTGAACCATCTGGTCCCCGAAGCCATCAAAGCGATCAATGTGTGGCATCTTGAACTGCTCTGGTAGTGTAACCGTAGATTCGTTATATCCATCCACTATGTCTAGAATGGAATTGACCCCTTGTGCTCTTTTGAACAATTTCTCCAATTTGTTGACCTTGAGTGCAGTTGGATCAACCTCGAACTCAAACAGGGCCTCGGTATGATAAATCGGGGCTTTGGAAGCTTGTGCTGGGATTGGTTCTATTTGGACTGGAAAATGGAATTACCCTGGTTTTGTGGATATTGAGCATTGGCAATTTTAACAGTGGCACTGGGCACAAGAATAGCCATGGCGGGTAGATGGGATATAGAGGCCATAGCCGGCTGTGGATGCTGTTGTTGTAGCCTAGTTATAACCTCGGTCTGATGGGCTGCATCATGCTGAAGTGTCTCAACTGTTTGTTGTAACTGGAGTATTAATTCCCCCATATTGGTTGGAGGATACTCTGCCATTGGAATAGGTGACTATTCTTGAGCTGGACTGGAAGTAGACAACTGTTCTTGACCCAGACTGAACTCAGGTGAGCTAAGGGGTGACTGCTATAAGAACTGGACTGGTGAACTCTGTTTGTTTCTCCTTTGCCTTGTAACTGGTGAGAGTGAAGCAAACATGAGTTGTCCCCGGACAAGATCTCCAACCTTGCACAATCTTCCGACTCGGGTCTAGAGTACTTGTCCGAACCTTTTGAAGTTATGGTTTAAACTACATAGCAAGAGAAAATAAAGCAAAAGAGCAGTAATCAGAAACTATTCATCACCTCAGCTAGGATGTTATCAACACAGACATGATCAAAGCTGTAGGACTGGTACTCCACACTGAATTCTACCCCAAAAATAGATACCGACTTGCGACTGATATGAACTTTCCTGTACAGTCTCACTGTAAAGCACATACTAGTTAAAAGCGAGCCAAAACACCCCCATGAGGGAGTAGGGTTACCCTGTCCTAGTTTTGTCATGAACTAGGGTTTCACTATTCCAAACAAACAGTTTCACACAATCCTGCATTTGGGTGAGCATCCTGTCCTAGTTTGGAACAGTCACTATGGGTTTATTATATGCAGCTAGGCCAAATGGTCAAAGGAGGTACCTCAGCAAGACTAGCTAATATACCTCTTACATCTAACACCGAGAAGTGAAAGGAGGATCAAAGGGCACGGCGGTAGTCCAGATCCAATGGTTGTGTTCCCAACATGGCAGAGCCCACGACTGGCCAGCCTTTTGGCAAGCTTTTGGGCAAGCCTCCAGCAAACCGTCCAGGAATAGCATATGAAAAACACAGTGACTTAAGAGCACCAATGCAAATGCAATGCGAAGAACATATAAGTGTAGATAAAAATTCACATCATGAAGTTCGAGTCAGGTTCCCTAATTTCCCCAGCAAAGTCGCCAAAAATTGTAGATTAACTTTTTGTGCTCCTTTTGGGTACGACTAGCCCTACAGTTCGGACTCCCGTGGTTCTGAATATGATTCCACAAGTGGAATGTGAAATAGATAAACACAAATGAGTCCAAATCCAGCAAATCTTTTGGAAAATCGATTTTGAATAAAAAAAATGTCAAAAATGGGCTATTTTGCTGGATTACAAAGCCGCTACCCTAATATTTTTGGGAAATTTAGGAAACCAGTGACTCATGCCAAAAGCCACTTATTCGTCATCACCAAAATGTCTCGGCTCGGGAATTTAGGTACGAGAGGGAAAGGTCATGAATTGAGCACCCCTGTTCGCCCGATCAAAGATCGACCTCTACTAATCATGATGTGATCTTATTTACATTATATGCTATTGTTCTGATTATTAGGCTATCTTACTCTGTCATGCACACAAGTATAAACTAATTAGAAAAAATTGGAACACTTTGATTTCATGTTTGTTTGAAAATTGTTTTGACTATGTACCACTTGGAAAAGTGATCTCATATGTACATTCATCAATTTATCCCAATTCAAGCAACTAGCCTTCATCCACAGGCATCTAAAAAAATATATCACTCAAGCACTTAGCCTCATAGTAATCATGCTTGACATGGCAACACTCACACGCATGCGATATGCTAAAACAATAAGTGCTCACCTAGTACTCCAAGGCAAGCTAAAAGAAAAGAGTCAAAAAAATGCATGCTCTAACTATGTAAATGACTAACGAAACACATACGAAATGCAACTAATGGGCTTGGCTACAAGCTATGACATGTGAATCAACTTGATAGCACGCAATTAAGCACATATTCAAGTAAGAAATAATAAATGACAATGTGTGTTAGCATGATGAACCGAGGCTTTGTGCATGCAAGACAAATGGATGCAAATCATGGAAAATGCTAAGTAAATATGATGCTCTATTCTACCATTGTAAGTGGGTAAATAAAAGGGACAAAGACGTGGGGTTGGAAGACAAACACATTATTACATTGTTGCCCTCACGTAGGAGGGTCCAAATGAATGTCCTAGCTAATTAACTAATCTAATACAAACTAAATGAAATAAATGAACTATAGTAGCTAATTATTACAAATTGGAACTAACTAATGAATTAATTACAATATGAAATTCAATTAACTAAATAATTAAATATTATAAGTCCACAAGCCAACAAGCCCCAAGAAGTGAGGGAATGACTTATGCATGCATATGAGTTCCCCCCTCCCCCTCGAGAATGCCTCTGTTTTGCTACCAAAAGGGTTATGTTTTGTGGTCAGAAAATTGCACTATGCTCTGTTCTATGAAGAAAATGGTACTGCCTGGCTGAAAAGTGGTGGACCGTCGTATAGTATAAGTGGCCAGCTGGCCACTAATTTTGGGTTTCTCTTGTTGCAACAGAAAGCAAACAGAACACAAACAGAGTATTCTGAAGGGATGTTTGTCCACCTTGCCTCTCCTTAGCGTTAGACAGATCAAAAAAAGAGTAGGCTCGATTCGCAAGCCATCAATCTGCACAAATTTATTGTGTGATGACTTATGAATCACGGGATACAATTTCAATAAATACATAATGAAAGACTCACGACCCTCTTCCCTATCATGCCTTTGATCAAGGGAAGTGGTTCACATTCACTCTTGAACCATTTTCATCACTAACAAGTATGAAACAACTCAAGATTCAATAGGTTCAATTAACATCTGATGGAACCCAAACCATTTTATTATCTTGCTCTATTTTATTCGAATTTTAATACATCTTTTAATTACCTTTCCATTCCTTAAACCTTTTAGTCTAATAATAAAGATTAAGTCCACTAATGGAAAGAAGTGTCAAACAAAGGGTTGTTTTGGGCATGAGAGAGATTTCATGCCATTGGTAATGAACCTCCGAAGAGATTAAACCATTAAGCACAACAATCTCTAACTCAAGCTTAAACGAACAATCAGTTTGAAACGACTCTCAAAGCAACGGAAAAGCCAAGAAATGAGAGAGGTACAGAGATGATTAGAGATTAACACAAGCATGGAAAGCCTAAAATAAATGCTATCAACTCAAATAGGTTGGTGTCAAATGCCTAAAACACTAAACCTATGAGGACTATTACACTACAAGCATGCAATACAAAGCATAAATGACATGAACAACTTAAAACAATCCTAAAATAGGCTAAAACAACACTGAAATTCACATGGCAAGGCTTAAAAAAGTAAGCTACAATATTGAGGAATTTAAGCTAGTAAACAAACACAACGAGCGGAGGCTAACTGCTCCATTTTTTGGACTTCAAAACATCATTTTTAGTCTCTAAAAACCTCTGAAATTCAGTGGTAAAATGATCAAAACAAGCTAATGAAAATATGGAAAACACAAGGTTTTAGCCTAGGAAGGCAGGTTCAAAGAAGGGTGGTCAACCCATCTACCTTTAATGGGCTTAAACCACAAGTTTCAGCCCATAAAAACAGGTAAAACAATAGCACAAAAATAGCAATAAATGATGGAAGTGAATAGGGGAAAGGAACTTGGAATTATACCTCTTGAAGAGGGATAACCCTTTCAGTTATAAACCACCAAGTCTACACCCTCAAGAGCTGAAATTCAAGCTTGAGAACCTTAGCAAGGAACCTTAGAAATTAGGTTTAGCAAGTATAGAGGGAGTTGTGATGATTGGGAGTGCTACTAGTTTTGTTTTCCTTGTTAACTAATTGGGTTTGTTGTATTCCGGAGTTGTCCTCAAAAAAATTTCGGTCCATGTTTACTCCGGGTTTAAGTGTCACTCGTTTCGAAAGAGGGCTTGGTCGAGTCTGGAGTGTCTGGAATTGAACCAGAAAAATTCTGGGCTGGAGGACCAGGGCCGCACATGCGGGGAAGTGTGAGCTTTTAAAGATTGCACATTGTATTATATGCAGGTGCAGAGGGGGAGTGCGGGAAGGTGCCGCACGTGCGGGGATTAGAGCAGCACGTGCGGGAGGCACGCTCCGCATGTGCGGGGGTAGGTGCCGCACATGCGGACGGGCCTGAGTCTAGAAAACTCTGTTTTTCTTTCCTCTTTTGGGCTGTGTGTGTCACTTTTCCTATATCACTCTCTCACTAAAAACACACTACTCTCCCTTCTCTCTGCATTTCATACACCAAAACTCTTCAAACTCTTGATCTTTTTAGATCCATTGCATCTTCAACCCAAGTTCCTTCATCAAAGTTAAAGAGCTCTTCAAGAGCTACATTGTGTACAGTGGATATTGGGTTTTGGCGCCATCAATTTCTTGGGTTTCATCTCCTTTTCTCCTTCAAAACTTGAGGTAGGGAATTACTTAGAGTTATATATATGTTTTGCAAGTTTTTGGTTGATTTTGAGAGTTCTCTTTTGTTTATTTTGAAAATTGGTTTTTGGCTTAAGAAATGTATGGTCTTGTAGAAGAAATCCATCTTTTGTCTTTTTAAAGATTTTATTGAAATGTTGAAACACATGGGTTGAGATTGATGTATTTAGTGAGGTTTTGTAAAGAGATGAGGAATGTTGGAATTTTTCTGAAAAACCTAGAAATTCGGGGTTTTGGAAAAATGTGGGGATTTATGGATTTTTCTTGGATTAAATGAAAGAGTGAGTGAGAATTTTATATTGTTGTTGCAAATATGATAACTTCTTGATGTATGAGGGTTTTGGATACCATACTTGAATTTATTGTTAAATGCATATACATATGTAGCTATGAATTCGCACATTGTTGAGTTTCATGAATTATGAGAATTGTGATTTGGAAAGGTTGCTACGCGTTGTTATATTTAATTAAACATGTGGCATTTTGTGAATTAATGTTGAAGGGAGGAAAAAATGGAAATTTCGGTTAACATTGTGTTGTTGTTGAGATACTTAAAGATGGAGAATTATTATGAAGAATTGTTAATTATTGCATTACATCCTCTTTCAATTGATGATTATACATTTTGAATTTGAGTCATGAAAAAGCTTACATTGGAAAAAGAATATGTTTGAAATGGGAATTGTCAAAATGTTTTGGGGTAAATTTGTTGGTAAGTCTGGATATGAGGTGTAGATGAAATAGGTTAAGTTGGCCTGAGTGTCCATGGTGAAAGATCAAAAACACGTGCGGAGGAGGTACCACTTCCCTTCCGGTTAGCAACTGGTAAAGTGGGGTTTTTGGTAGTGCTAGTTAAGCCTACTTGCAGACACCAACCTAAGGATTACCTGAGTCGTATTTATCGCCCCTTTGAATAAAATCGTATGTTTTATTATTGTTGAGATTTTAAGTTATAGTTGAACATGGTGGCTTTTTAAAACATGCAAATGAGATCCTTTTAATTGGCGTTGCATAGCATGTGCATCTTACATTGGCAATCTTGCACAAATGTATATATTGTGTTAAGAATTCTCTACTAGGCTTTGTGCTCACCCCTATGGGATTTTGGTGCAGGAAAAGACGTGGTGAACCCGCCAAACTAGGGCATGGAAATTTGAATTGAGAGCACAAGGCTCTTTTTGTTGTGATTATAATTTTTGTCAGCAAAGGGCTATTCGTGTATGGGTCCGAGAGACCATTTTTGTGTAACCAGGCTTAAGCCTTAGAATATGTAAGCCCTTAAGGGCATTTTATTTATTTTTGGGATATGATATTCTACATGCTATAGATTCATGTGTTTCTATATCATTGAATGTATAATTCGCATGTGGGACTTTTGTACAAACCTTATTGATTAATGATGTAAAGGTTGGAAAATTTCTATTATTTATGTTGGACTATTTTGGGGCGTTACAAGGACAGTGTAGGTTGAAAGATATATATATATATATATATATTTGGGAATTTTCCTTCTCCAATTTTTTCGAACCCCATTTTATGAGTGGGAGTCATCCACAAACAGCTGGTGGAATGCATGCACATGGGGGGATGGCTGGCACAGCTGACAAAAAATATCTGATTTTTTTAACACAAAATGTGTCAGTCGGCTGGCCACCAAAAAGGGACGACCGTACACTATTTGTGGCTGGTAGGCCACTAGTGGGTTTGCAGGCCGCTAGATGGTCCAGCTTGAAAAGCTGCTGTTTTGATCCTAAAAAGGCACAAGGTTTGTATGTTTCTGAGGTTCAAAACTAAGGTTTTTTGCTAAAGAAATCAAGCATTCGACAAGCGTATGAATTCATCATTGGGTGATCAAATCGGTGGCGCTTAAGTCTTAAGGGTGGTAAAAAATGGGTTGTCTACACTATGCTTTTGGTTGAACAATCATTTTTATTGTCATTGAACAATTGAAATAGTCGATTTTCACTTTTTTCAATTTTATTTTATGTTTTCACGTTGCAGTATAAATGTTAACAATGTAAGAAATTAGTTTTTTTTTTTTTTTTTTTTTTTTTTTTTTTTTTTTTAAGACTAGTGGTATATTAATTGTAAACTGTGAAAATTTACATTTTATTTCGGTATAAATTTTATTTTTATTGAAAATTAGTTGTATGTTTGTTATTTGTGTTACTATGTTTGTTGTACTTGTTGGTTGAATAATCATTTTTGTTACCATTGAACAATTGAAATAGTTGATTTTCACCTTTTTTCGATTTTGTTTTATATTTTCACTTTGCAATGTGAATGTTTACATTGGTATGAGTTTAGTTTTTTAAGGGTATTTCTATGTTAATTGTTAACTGTGGAAATTCACATTGTATTTCGATATATATATATATACATTCAAAAGTTACTCGTAGATGAATGTAATGACTCGGATTCTAATTTGTATTGGATTGGTGTAAATTAATACCCGCCACCTTAAAACTTGTATGGCTGTCGGACTCTTGACATTAATGGGTTGGAAAGTGAACTCCAAATATCATAATTGATGATCCTTGGGGGATGTTTGGAACCTTGATTGAAGCCTTAACAAGGTATTTATGCAAGATTAGATCAAAACCCCAAATTTGAGTTTTTGTTTTTGACCAACCTTCATCCTTTAACATTTTTCTCCTCCATACTTTGAATTTGAATGTGAGGCCAGAATCATTGGAAAACTCGTTTCCAGGGCTTCGATTTGCACACAAGAACGACCTAAAACGCAGTCCGAACGAGAGAGTTATACCTATTTGAATTCTTAGCGCCTCTGCTAGTTTTCTCTGGGGTCGACACCCGAGTTCCAAGGGTCGACCCTTCCCTTGCTATTTTGTCCAGGATCACATTCTGAAATAAAGGGTTGACACCTGAGTTCCAAGAGTCGACCCTTGGCTGCAGAAAACATTAATCTTCCAACTTTTCTTCATAAGGGTCGACACCTCAGTCCTAAGGGTCGACCCCTGCGTGTTATTTCAAGAATTTTTGGGTCCAAATGGGCCCTACTTTTCGGGGTTTTGGACTTATTCTTTGCAATGATCTTAGAGCTACTTTCTACTACTATAAATAGACCCAACACTCTTCTCTCTCAAGATTTTCTCCTTCTCTTTCCTCTCAACCCGTGAGCCTCTCCTCTCTCTCTAAACCCAACTTTTTCTCACTTAGATCGCTAGATCTACTCATCTAGAAGCATCTTCTCGCCTAGGTCCCTTGAAGAAGGTTGCAGAGCGCGTCAAGGGCTTTCTTTTGGTCCAAGGACTTCGAGATTTCATCAACTTTGGGTTTCTCTGAGTTTTCTTTTCATTTCATTGAGGTAGGGATACTTTTATCCTAGTATTTCTTTATTTTGAAGAGATTTCATGGTATTGTTGTGACTTATAAATTTGAGGACCTTGTTGGATTAAACCCATGTTTTACACAAATAAATCATTTTGCTTGACTTTTTCTTGAAATTTCTTAACTCTTTTGCTAAAAACATATATATAAATATCATTAAAACCTATATCTATGACGAAGGAGGGAAACCCCCAAATTTGGTAAAACCCTAACTTTTCAATTTGAATAGAAAACACTAAATTGAGTGGAATTTCCTTTGATTCATGGAAAATTATGAACAATCAAGAGATGAAAGATGTGGATGTTGATATAGTAAAGGAATTGTGACTTAAATGTTATTCTTCTTTGAATAATACGTGGTGTTTCATCTATTGTGATGATGGATGTTTGTTGATGGAATTAAAATGTGATGAAATTGTTAATTGTGCATGAGTCTGGGTAAGAGTTGGTTTTGGAAAATGTGGTGTTGTGTTGGTACCCGAGGGGGGAGTTTAAAAGGTGTTCAAATGCCCTATCTAGCCTTATCGCTGGACGAATGTAGGAAAAATGTTTTTGGGTGTCCACACAGTCCTGCCGTATAATAGTCAGCGAAAGTGGAAAAACGGTTGGTTTTCTTGGATGCCCACTTCCTGCCGTATAATAGTCAGCAAATGTGGGGAATGGTTTTTGAAACTAAAGCAACTTGTGTTGGACTCTTACATAGGACTCATGGTTCGTTTTCCATTGATGTGATTGTTTAATTGTTGTGTTGTAAAGGTGTGAAATGTAATTGTCCATGCTTAATCGTTATGTATTTACATAAGTAATGAAGATTACATGTGTTCATAACTCCTTATTATGTTTTGTCTCAAGGGTGCCATAAATTTATTCAAATGATTAAATACTTGGTTAAATGTATTCCTACTGGGCATATAGCTCACCCCTATTCTATTTTTCTGGAAATAATGTTGTACAACTATAGTGGTGACTTGAAGTAAGCAATTTTGGGACTGACAGTTGAGAGCATTTTGTTGTAAAGACTTAGAGTTTTGTAATAGGGCTGTTAGACTTATTTTGTTGTTGTTTTGTACACCCATGGGGTTCTTCTATTATAATTGTCATCTTGTTTGTAGAACTTGGAGTTGGGTACAAGGTTTTAAGGACATGTAAATAGAGAAGTTGCAAATTTTAATTCTTAGTTCAGTGAAAAGGATGGCTTTGGGATGTGTTGTTATATTGGTTGTGATGGATTCGTCTATGAAATAGCAGGGTGTTACAAATGGTATCAGAGCATTAGGTTCGAATACCTTAGGCTCGTGGGAAGTGACTTTGGTCACAATGGGATTCCTAGGCTTGGATGGGATGTTTACGTGCCTTGTGTGCCTTATGTATATATGTGGTTATATGTGTATTGGGTTAACTTCTGAGATATAGCTTTTATCCGTTGCCCTCATCGAGATCCTTTTGGAAAGGCATCTAATCAATACTTTTTCCACTTGGAGGTCCCTGATTCCCGTGGGACTGACTAGTATCTTAGGAGGGTAGCCTGTACGTGCTTTATGTGATTGGATGATAATGTGGATGGTCTTTGTAAAAGTAGATATTTGTGTAAATGCTTGTTTGCATGGTGTGTAGAGCATGAAAATCTTGAGCGGGGAACCATGGTGTGTCGCATGGGTTAGGTGTTAGCATTGGTTGTGAGTTGGCATAGGTTTTCCCTGGTGGTGGTTGGCATGTCTTGAGAGGCAGTGATACTTTTGAATGCTTTGTGGCAGTGTGAGTGGTTATGACATGGTAGGGATTATGGTGGGTGAACAAAGAATTTTGTTTTTTTAGAAAGTGAGTTAAATGTAGAGTTTTGAGGTAAATTAGACTATGGATAATAAATGAAAAAGGTTGCAATCGTGGTGTTGAATCTCTGGTAGTGGAGATAGTGACTTGACAGTTGGTGATTTGTTATTAACGATTGAGCTATTGAGTGCTAGAATTGGTTGCTCTCAAGAAATTATGGTCTAGTGCATAAGTAATTGGTCTTGATGCTTGATTATTGGAGTGCTTGAGTGGTGTAGTTATTATATCGGGGGTCGTGATGGCATAATAAATGTTCTTAGAAGAAGCTATTGGAGTTAACTTGGGAGGCTATTATGGTTCAATGGAGCATGTGACTAAAGTGTGTTGGATTGATCAATGAAGTCGGATCAGTGTGTTCTCATGCAAATCTATGCCTGATGGTTTGAGAATCATTGATGTTAATTCTTCTGTGGTTGCTATTGACTATGAGATAAAAGTTTCGTAATGGCTAAAGGTGTATGTAAGTATTTCAATTGGGTTTAGAAGTGTTTGTGATGACATAGCTTCTAATATTGAGGTAAAGATAAACTTTGGTGCCTGTATCTCATCTATGAGGTTGAGTTATGTTAAGTTAGTCAATAGTTGGGATGCAAATGTGGAGATTTCCTCGAGTCAGAGCTATCTTAAATTTTCTTTTGGGAGTTTAAGTTTTTGACTTAGTTCTTTGTTATACTGTGGACGTGGAGGAGATTTTAGGGTGCTAGTGGGTCGGTATAGCACTACCATTGTGCTTGGTTTTGTGTTTACACCATCTTGAATGTTTGGAGTTAGCTTCGATTCAAGGGTACTTGGTTTCCCTTGGTAAAAGAGGACGATTCCTTACCTTTGGTTTTAAGTAAGAGCATTTGTCGATGATGGTATTTTGTATCTCTCTTAGTCAGACTATTTCCTTGGAGGAAGGAGCTAGTGTGGAGAATGTTTCTGGTATTGTTTTTAGTTTGAAGCTTATTCTTGGGTGACTTGGATGTGCCTTACTCTTGTGGGAATGTTAGTGGTGTCTTCGGAGTGAATGGTTGGAATATGCCTCATGATCATTACTTTTGGAAAACTTATATAGGAATGGTTTGACTATTGGCTTCAGGCGGACTTTTGAGGTTGAATATGACAGTCTAACAGTTGGTTGATAAATAAATATAATAATAATAGCAATAAAACAAAATAAATTTGTGAAGTGCCTTCTTGATAGAAGATATGAACTGTTAGTTGGCCTAAGGGATTGTATCGTTACTCAGTACAATGTGGATGGTGTTAGTGGGTTATTGCTTAGTATAGGTTGGGCATTGTGAATCACTGTAGTACTAGTGAAGTGTTGTGTGCTAATTTTGGGGTAGGCTCCATGGTGTGTTGGGTTTAAGGAGTAGGTGTTGATGTGAGTTAGCTCATCAACTTGGGGTGTTGAAATATGATTTAGTTGTATACGTAGTTGTGAAATAGCCCAAAATGAACTTAGAACATATTATTGGAAATTTTTGGCGAACACCACGTAGGAGTAAAACTAGTTAAGTTGATGTTGATAGGTTGTGGAGGTTATTGGTAGGTTGATCGAATGCGATTATTGGGTTTACTTTGGATATATTTGACCTTTAGTGGTAAGTGTTTTTCTTAATTAGAAGATATATAGTTATGCCTACTAGAGGGTGATCCCTTATTTTAACTTTATTCCATGACGCATTGTGATGGTGCCATCTTATAAGAAGTTATTAGGTGGACTCCTTGTTAGGAAATAAAATGGTGCGAAGTGCCGTTGTAATTTGGTTAGTTATGGAAATTGTGTCAGAGTGACTATTATTGACCTGGAAATTCTTTAAAGTGAATGATTATGTGCTAGTGTACCCTTTCATCTTGAGTTGTATATGCTTTTAATGAAATGTTTGATATAATGGTTAATGTTATTGTTTTGTGACTTGAGCAATTGTGAAAAGTGGATTTTAATTTCATTGGGTAAGTCATGGTGAATGACCTTCTGAGTTAAATTATTTTCAAGGGTGGAGCAGTTATAGTAGTGATTGGATTGAAGTACTGAAAGTACGATCTTGTTAGAATTTTGTATTAGAGGTGTAGTACCATCAGTAACGGTGTGAATGTTTGTTATGGAGTAAGTCTGCTTTACAAAAGGCATTGAATTTGGGTTTGACCTCCTAGGACATTACAGTCTTAGTATGGTGTGGAGCTGTGTTTTAACTTTGGAAGTGAATACCATGGCATTGACTTTAGGGAATGTAGTGTGTTGTGTAAGCATAGGTAGATGTTTTTCCTTACGTGGTGTGTTGGTTATTATTGTGGCATTAAGAGAGATTGGTAGGGAATCACCTCAGAATGTATTTATATTTTAGAAATGAGGTGGGTGAATGGGAATTGATTGTTTGATGAGCATGTGTCATGCAAGGGAGTGACAAGTTATGCTAACTGCTTGGTACTTGTTTTAACTGATTATGCATGAACCCCAAAATGGGGTTAGTTGTGAAGAATGTGAAGCAAATATAGAGTAAATAAAGAGTAATTGGTGGATTATGGTAGAGGATGTAAATGGGATGTGACTTCTCCAAACTCATGATGTTTAGTCTATTTGTGTTGTTATTGTTTGAATAACTATATTGAGATTGTGGCATCACTATGGTGATGGGATTATTGGTTGGGTGACGGTTGAGAGTCACCGGTCGAAATATGCTAGAAAACCGAGTTGGGAACGAAGTTCTCCCAATGAGCATGATCTTGTTTTTGCCGAAATTGGGAAAATATTATGATGGATAAACCAGCTAGTAAATGTGAAACAATTATGGACAATGCATATTGAGTTTTATGGTATGTATGATTCTTAATAACCTTAACATAAATAAATATATATTTTCTTAAAACTCAATACTTTTACAAATCATTCGTATGTATTAGAAACATTTGCATATAAAGTCTTTTACCATGAATGATCTCTTTTAAAATGTAAAGGTCAGAAAATATATTTTCAGATGTTCTTTTTCTTTTTAATTATCAAATATTTTTAAAATCACAAGTGCCCAATAAGAAGGCATAATACCAGTTGTGTTGCAAACACAAGGTTTGAGGTGCTTGGTTTTATTAAGTTGTGCTTGTTGAAGGCCATGATTGCCGGATAAAACATTTATTAAAATCTTTTCTTCTCATGAAAGGGATTAAGGACTTGCGTTGTAATGTGAGATAATTGTTTGGAAATTTGTTAACGAGAGACCGATAATTGTTTCTTGGGGTGTGAATGTAAAGTGAAAGCTCAGTCTCCTAAGGTTCTACGTTGTTAAATTATTTTCTTGAGGTTAAGTTTGTTTGAGATACGACTGTAGGGTATATTAGTGATGCCTTTACTTGACTTCTTGTTTCATAGAATTGATGAATTCTTGTGGCTGTGAATGAGTTGAAAAAGAGGTTCACCACTTTAATCATTTGGGTGTTATCAGAATATCAGTGTGGGACTGAAATATGGAAGTTTTCTTTAGTCTTCGAGTTAGATTTTTGGTGTGGTGAATGTAAACCAATTGGGAGTTGTTTCTTGTCCAACTCGTGAAATTCATTACATTAGGAAACTCTTCTAGAGGCTTGTGATAGAGTAGAGATTGTTCATGATTAGTTAGAGTAAGTGTCAATTTTGGAATCCATTCCATTTTGGTTGTTCGAAACTTTGATTCTTGAATTGTCTAATTTTAGGGACGAAATTTCCTAAGGTGGGGAGTTTGTAATGACTCGGATTCTAATTCGTATTGGATTGGTGTAAATTAGTACCCGTCACCTTAAAACTTGTATGGTTGTCGGACTCTTGACATTGATGGGTTGGAAAGTGAACTCTAAATATTATAATTAACGATCCTTGGGGGATGTTTGGAACCTTGATTGAAGCCTTAACCAGGTATTTAGGCAAAATTAGATCAAAAGCCCCAAATTTGAGTTTTCATTTTTGACCAACCTTCCCTCATTAGCTCTTTTCTTCTTCTATACTTTGAATTTGAATGTGAGGCTAGAATCATTGGAAAGCTTGTTTTCGGGGCTTCGATTTGGACATAAAAACGGCCTAAAATGGAGTCCGAGCGAGAGAGTTATACAAGTTTGAATTCTTAGTGCCTTTACTGGTTTTCTCTGGGGTCAACACCCGAGTTCCAAGGGTCAACCCTTCCCTTGCTGTTTTTTCCTGGATCACATTCTAAAATAAAGGGTTGACACCTGAGTTCCAAGGGTCGACCCTTGGCTGTAGAAAACATTAATCTTCTAGTTTTTCTTCATAAGGGTCGACACCTCAGTCCTAAGGGTCGACCCCTGCGTGTTATTTCTAGAATTTTTGGGTCTGAATGGGCCTTACTTTTGGGGGTTTTGGACTTATTCTTTGCAATGACCTTAGGGCTACTTTTCTACTACTATAAATAGACCCAACACTCTTCTCTCTCATGATTTTCTCTTCCTCTTTCCTCTCAAACCGTGAGCCTCTATCATCTCTCTCTAAACCCAACTTTTTCCCAATTACATCGCTAGATTTACTCATCTAGAAGCATATTCTCGCCTAGGTCCCTTGAGGAAGATTGGAGAGCGCGTCAAGGGCTTTCTTTTGAAGCAAGGACTTAAAGATTTCATCAACTTTGGGTTTCTCCGAGTTTTTTTTCATTTCTTTGAGGTAGGGATACTTTTATCATAGTATTTCTTTATTTTGAAGAGATTTCATGGTATTGTTGTGACTTATAAATTTGAGGATCTTGTTGGATTAAACCCATGTTTTACACAAATAAATCATTTTTCTTGACTTTTGCTTGAAATTTCTTAACTCTTTTGCTTAAAACATATATATAAATGTTGTTAAAACCTATATCTATGATGAAGGAGGGAAACCCCCAAATTTGGTAAAACTCTAACTTTTCAATTTGAATAGAAAACACTAAATTGAGTTGAATTTCCTTTGATTCATGGAATATTATGAACAATCAAGAGATGAAAGATGTCGATGTTGATATAGTAAAGGAATTGTGACTTGAATGTTATTATTCTTTGAATATTATGTGGTGTTTCATCTATTGTAATGATGGATGTTTGTTGATGGAATTAAAATATGATGAAATTGTTAATTGTGCATGAGTTCGGGTAAGAGTCGGTTTTGGGAAATGTGGTGTTGTGATGGTACCCGCGCGGGGAGTTTAAAAGGTGCCCAAATGCCCTGTCTAGGCTTATCGTTGGACGAATGTTGGAAAAATATTTTTGGGTGTCCACACAGTCCTGCCGTATAATAGTTGGCGAAAGTGAAAAAACGGATGGTTTTCTTGGATATGGGACTCATGGTTTGTTTTCCATTGATGTGATTGTTTAATTGTTGTGTTGTAAAGCTGTGAAATGTAATGGTCCATGCTTAATCGTTATGTATTTACATAATTAATGAAGATTACATGTGTTCATAACTCCTTACTATGTTGTCTCAAGGGTGCCATAAATTTATTCGAATAATTAAATGCTTGGTTAAATGTATTCTTATTGGGCATATAGCTCACCCCTATTCTATTTTTCAGGAAATAATATTGTACAACTGCAGTGGTGACTTGAAGTAAGCAGTTTTGGGATTGACAGTTGAGAGTATTTTGCTGTAAAGACTTAGAGTTTCGTAATGAGGCTGTTAGACTTTTTTTGTTGTTGTTTTGTTCACCCATGGGGTTCTTCTACTGTAATTGTCATCGTGTTTGTAGAACTTGCAGTTGGGTACAAGGTTTTAAGGACATGTAAATAGAGAAGTTGTAAATTTTAATTCTTAGTTCAGTGAAAAGGATGGCTTCGAGGTGTGTTGTTTTATTGGTTGTGATGGATTCATGTATGAAATAGTAGGGCGTTACAATGAACATTTACATTGTGTTTTGGTTTTCGCTTAGATTTTTTGTTACATTATTTTTAAATTTTCATATTATAAAAAAGTGTGAAAGTAAAATATTTATTAGTTTTCATAATTTTAAATAGGATATTTATTAACTTCCGTGATTTTCTCCTAATATATAGATTCTAATTCAAATGAAGCAAATATTTAAACTAGAGTAATTTTCTCATAAAATATAGATTTATTTTTCATTTTTTAGGTTATGTCTAAAGTTGAGATTTTTGATCTTTTGGATAGCTACATGACTAAATGGGTTATTACATATTACCTTAGACTTATTGGTATATAAATATTAGAAATAAGATTTTTGAAAAAAATCTCTCAAATTATAAACATATATTTTTTATTAACATATTGGATTGTACTGATATTATATTTATTTTTATGCTAAATCTAAAGTTGAGTTTTAGTTTTGCATTTACATTATATTTATTTTTGTATTTATATTTTATCTATTTTAAAATTTTCACATTATAAAAAAGTGTGAAAGTAGAATATTTATTAGCTTTCATAATTTTAAATAGGATATTTAACATTCATGATTTTCTCCTAATATATAGATTCTAATTCAAAAGGGGTAAGTATTTAAACTAGAGTGATTTTCTCCTAAAATATAAATTTAGTTTTCATTTTTTATGCTAAATCTAAAGTTGAGAATTTTGGTATTTTGGATAGTTGCGTGACTAAATGTATTATTAAAAATTAACTTAGATTTATTGGTATA
This sequence comes from Camellia sinensis, assembly GCF_004153795.1. NCBI lineage: Eukaryota > Viridiplantae > Streptophyta > Magnoliopsida > Ericales > Theaceae > Camellia > Camellia sinensis. The sequence goes on along the minus strand of NW_021025069.1, from coordinate 1,122,869 downwards.
TAAGTATTAGATATAAGATTTTTGAAAAAATCTCTCAAATTATAAACATATTTTTTTATTAGCCTATTGGATTGTACTTATATTATATTTACTTTTAAATTTTATCATATCCACTTATTTAATTTGTACTCACATACTTTCTTCGTGGTTGGTTAGTGATGAAAAATTATTAGTTAGTTTTGAAATAACTTTTTGAATTAACTTTTAGTTTTTTTTATTATTCACTATTAGTCTACGTTTCTAATAAAAATAATAATAATCCATTTGGATCTTTTTCTATCTTGTAAAAAAGAAAAAAATAATTTTTTTAAGTGTATAATCGTAAATTAATATATTCACAACAGAAACTAATAATTAAAAGTAATGGTGGACAATTTTTCATGATTAATTTTTTTAAGTTCAAATAAATTACTAAAATTAAAAATGTTTGAAATAAATTTAATTAAACAATTAAAAATAATTTTTTAATATTAAAATCTGTAAATTAGATAAAATAAGTCACACCTTAGCGACTGTGATGGTCGACGTGAAATTAAGAAAGTTGACTTTGTCACATTTTGGAAGTTTCAAAAGGTTGAATAGCCTTGAGTGGTCGAGGAATTTTGGGGAGCATTTTTCAAAGATATTGATATATGTGGACCCCGTTTGAATAGTTTATTTCACTTGTGCTCGGTTCGTAATCAAATTAGATCATATTGTTAGATTTTGTGGGTTCATTATGGAGCTTGCATTGATAATTTGAATTATTCAATGTGTAAGAATCGTTCAGTATTTTATTTATATAAAAAATCACGTGGATTGAATTTTGATAGCGATCTAATCAAATCACATTTATGTCAACATTTAATATATTTTTTTTAAAAAAAAAATTTATTGATCAAGTAGCAATTGATATGCGATAAATGTAATATTTTGTAAAGATGAAATACTCGACGAGTTTTACACATCTAACAGTTCAGATAACCGATATAAACTCTATAATGAGCTCACATAAACCCAACAATATGATTTAATCCAAAAGTAAACTAGAGAGCCTTACCCTTATTTCAAACCCTAAGGTAAGCCCATCCATGCTCTAATAAGATTTGCAGGGGTGATAGGACCAAAGGCCGCCGCCAGATAACCGATATAAACTCTATAATGAGCTCACATAAACCCAACAATATGATTTAATCTAAAAGTAAACTAGAGATCAGCCTTACCCTTATTTCAAACCCTAAGGTAAGCCCATCCATGCTCTAATAAGATTTGCAGGGGTGATAGGACCAAAGGCCGCCGCCCTAACACCCCCCACCCCTCCACCACTTGTCAGAGGAAGAGAAAAAAACAAATAAATAAATAATGAGTGATCATAAATTAAGTGGAGATTGTGAAGATCATAAATTTTGAGGACACACACATTTGTTAGGGAGAGGAAAAATAAATAAATAAATAAATAATGAGTGATCATAAATTAAGTGGAAATTGTGAGGGTCATAAATTTTGAGAGTTGCAAGTATTATTCTAAGACTTGTGTCCTCTCATATCACATGGTTGAGAATGGTGCCCATTATTCGTTGGAATGTCGGAATTAATTATATACAGATTTTTCTTAAAAAGTATGTCAATTATATGAACAGTTTGAAAATTTTTATATATTGTTTCATGATTTATTATATATTGTTTGTTACTATGTTTTTGGTTGAACAATTAAAATAGTCAATTTTCAATTTTTTCAATTTTGTTTTATCTTTTCATGGTGCAATACAAATGTTAACAAGGCATGAATTTAGTTTTGTTTTTAAGGCTAGTTGTATATTAATTGTAAACTGTGAAAATTTACATTGTAGTTTAATATAAAATTTTTTTTTTCGAAAATTTGTTGTATGCTTATTATTTTTGTTACCATGTTTGTTGTACTTATTGGTTGAATAATCATTTTTGTTACTATTGAACAATTGAAATAGTGGATTTCCACTTTTTTCGATTTTGTTTTATATTTTCACATTGCAATGTGAATATTTACATTGGTATCGGTTTAGATTTTTTTTAGGATAATTGTATGTTAATTGTAAATTGTGAACAATCACATTGCACTTTGGTATCTACTTTTTTTTTTTTTTTGAAGTTACTCGTATATTTGTTATTTACTGTGAACATTCACATTGTATTTTGGTTTTTGCTTAAATTTTTTAGTGCATCATTTTTAAATTTTCATATCATAAAAAAGTGTGAAAGTAGAATATTTATTAATTTTTATAATTTTAAATAGGAAATTTATTAACTTCCATGATTTTTTCCCCTAATATATAGATTCTAATGCAACTGGGGCAAATATTTAAACTAGAGTAAATTTTTCAGAAAACATAGATTTAGTTTTCATTTTTTATGCTATATCTAAAGTTGAGATTTTTGATCTTTCGGATAGCAGCATGACTAAATGGATTATTACACTTTATTAGACTTATTGGTATATAAGTATTAGAAATAAGATTTTCAAAAAAATCTCTCAAATTATAAACATATTTTTTTATTAACATATCGGATTGCACTTATATTATATTTATTTTATGCTAAATCTAAAGTTGGGATTTAATTTTGTACTTATATTATATTTATTTTTGTATTTATATTATATTTATTTTTTAATTTTCACATTAAAAAAAAGTGTGAAAGTAGAATATTTATTAGCTTTCATAATTTTAAATAGGATATTTAACTTTCATGATTTTCTCCTAATATATAGATTCTAATTCAAATGTGGTAAGAATTTAAACTAGAGTGATTTTCTCCTAAAATATAGATTTAGTTTCCATTTTTTTATGCTAAATCTGAAGTTGAGGTTTTTGGTCCTTTGGATAGTTACTAAATGTATTATTAAAAATTAACTTAGATTTATTGGTATATAAGTATTAGAAATAAGATTTTTGAAAAATCTCTTAAATTATAAACATATTTTTTTTATTAACATATTGGATTGTACTTATATTATATTTATTTTTAAATTTTAATATATCCACGTATTTAATTTATAGTCACATACTTTCTTGGTGGTTGGTTAGTGATGAAAGTTTTTTGGTTAGTCTTGGAGCACCATGTGATCATATTCTAGGTCAATCATAAACCTTCACTCTCTCATGTTCTCTAATCACTCAACATAAATTCATAAATCTCACTGTCTTCACCAATCAGAACACTCATGGGTGTAGACGTGCCCGTGGGCCTCGCTACAGTTTGGACTCAATTTGTGTCACGGTTCTTAATCTGAACCAAAGAGTCCAAATCCGGCAAATCGTTTTGAGAAACAGATTTTTGAAAAGAAGTGCCAAACATGGACTGCTTTGCCAGATACAGAGTCGCCACCTAAATATTTTAAAATGAG
>NW_021025069.1:1029649-1115332 GCF_004153795.1 Camellia sinensis | reverse complement strand
CATTTATTGATGGCGTAACAAGATTAGGTACGGGCATAGCTCCCTTTTGTGCCATCATGCTCCTTATGTTTTCCTGGACACCAACAGTCGCCGGGGCGCCATTCATTACACCAGAACCTCCCCTAGTCACCATTGGATCTTGGCTTGGCACGCCATGGAGCCCGGGCGTGGGCAAACTGCCGCCGCCTGCTGTGGTTTGAGCATGTGTTACTGTGGCTGTGTTGCCATGAGCCATAGGCTGATTGGGGCTTACTTCTCCTTGGATTTGATTTTGCGCTCCGGCGGGAATAACTCCACCACCAGTTTGATTTCCGTTTGGCGCCGGTGCAAAATTAGAACTCATCACCAACATGGTGTGAGTGAGATTCTGAAGAGTTGTAAGAATCTCTTGCTGAGTATTTTGAAGTCCTTGAATGGCTTCAAGCAAAAGTGGTTGATCTGGAGCCGTGGTTCTGTCATCACCACCATTAGAGGATCCTTGTTGGTGAACTTCATCTTCTCCCGCCATTCTTGTTGGAGTTGTGTGGATTCCAGATCTCGTTGAGACCATTAACCAATCCGCCTCCCCAGCGGAGTCGCTAAAATGTAGGAGAGGGTTCAAGAAAGGAGTTGGAAAATTCGAAGATCTTCGAAGATCCTTGAAGAACAATTTCGAATTCTCTAGAATATGATGAGAGGCTTAGATTCTTCAATAATCTCAACTTAGGAACACGACAACAAAGGAGATGATGGAGATAAGAGATTGGGTGAAGAAGAAGGCAAAATGGCTAGAGAATAGAATAATGGCAAGGCTCTCCCATTGATCTCCCACTTTCACTCTCAAGGTTGATAATGGAGAAGGGAAATTAGTTCTTTCCCAAGAGTTAAAAATTTCCAAAATCCATCCGTTGTAAAGCTATGGGTGGGTGCTATTTATAGGCACCTCATGATGTAGGATGGAGCCCATGTGCAAGGCACATGGGGGATATTCTCTCTAACCACCTTGTCCGAGGGGGTGACCTCTCCGAGGAGGTGACTTCTCCGAGGATGAGAAAACCCCGAAGAGGAGATCACTCCCTCGGCGAACCCTTCTTCTTAGCCACACCTAACCAATGATCCCCAATCATCCCAAAGGGTCAGGGGTAGTCCGAGAGGACGTCCTGCCGCAAAATATTGCCGAGTCTCATGGACCCCCCGGGGTCGTGCCACCTCGACCCGGGTATAGGCTAGTTTAACCGAAGAGTGAATTTATCTCCACTCACCGTCGTCGGGATCGGGTCCTTTGTTCGAACTCCATTACGGCCATGGTTCTGGTGCGTAGATCCGGGAAAGCTCCGAGCCCGCAAGTGTTCTGGGACTCATTAACGGAGCGACTTCTAGATTGCGTCTGAATCCGTTCGAAGCCAAGTACTTCGGATCTCTAGATTCGTGGGTCCGAATCCTTTCGATTCCGAGTGCCTCGGATCTCTAGGCTTGCCTAGTACCCTTTCGAGTTCCGGGCCTGAGTAAGTCTCTAGGTTCGTGGATCCGCACCCTTTCGAGGCTTAGAGCGATTCAATCCGTTTGATGGTGATAAATCTGGGCCCACCGATTCTTGGACTTGCGATAAATTCGGGCCCACTAATCTTGGGCTATTGGGCCTAAATAATTTAGTGGGCTCAAATTAGCCCCTCTTACACCACTAAAATGTAATTATTCCCATATTAAAATCTTAGGTCGATTCCTACCCAAAGACTTGACTTTCAAAGAATACTCTGATGCCGAAAGTTAATAACATACAAATGTAGGCCACGTCTGGAAATAATTAATAAAGGGAAGTTATTTTTTAATTAAAAAAATCCAAAAGTCAAAAACCTAAAATAATTATTTATCCTCTTTGAAAAAGGCTAAAGTCACATCAATTTTTTTTTTAAAAATTTATCCATAAATCTCATATGGGAGAATGTTGATCTATTTACTCCTAACAATTTTCATATGAATCAATTAGTCATTTTTTATTTTGAAAAGTTATATTTATTTGATTTGATACCATTTGAGTTTATGTGAATATCCTTTTGTGATTTATTTTTTTAATTTTTTGATTCGTTTTTGGGACGAAAATAGAAATGTTAGGTGCAAAAAATTCTTTTTTTTTCGGGGGGGAGGGGGATTCATGGCTGAAGTGTTGGTTGTCGAGCGTGAAAATTTGCATTTCTGGCAGTTTGGTTTTCTACTATTATATTAGAGTGTTACATTCGTTTGAGAAAAATACACTAAATAGTTTTTTTTGAAATGTTACGTCATTACGTTTGAGGAAAGTACATTAAGAAATTTTTCAGTATGTTATATTAGAGTATTACATTTTTTTAGTATTACGTTAGAATGTGATGTTTGGAAAAAGTACATTAAGGTGTGTTTTTGAAGTATTATATTTAGTAAATTCAACATTATTAGAAAATCTACATTTATCCATCAACACATTTATCCATAAGGCTTTTATGTAATTTATACTAGAATGGGACATTTGGGTCTATAAGAAAAAATGTAGAACCAAACAATTCATAAGATCACTATTTGATATTTATTGGTGTTTCACCCATTTTTTTTACTAACCAAAAAAAAAAAAAACTTATTTTTATAATTTCTCTAACAACATTAGCTTTTTTAATTTTTCTAAAAGGTAAAAAATACTAAAAAAATTCAATTCTAAGCAAGATCATAATCTTATAATTATCAAGTCATGATTCGATGGATTACCATTGCTTGCTTGTTGATTTTAAGTTGTTATCATCACCATCACCATCACCATCACCATCACCATCACTTTGTAGCTCATGAATTGTATTCAACCTTTTTGCATTTTATTTTATGTGTTTTAATTCTCTAAGAATTATTTAATGGTTAAACTTGAACACCTAAGTTGAAGTTGAGAAATTTGATTGACTGTGTTTGTGTTTTAAACCTGCAGGGAGTCTTTCAAATGGTGGTGGTTGTACTATAGATTTCGGTTGGAAAAAAAAAAAAAAGAAAAAAAAAAGAAGATAAATTACAAACACATCCCTTGAGGTTTATTTAAATTACAAATTACCTCTATAGTTCTAGAAATTACATTATGCCCCTATGGTTTCAATTTCATAACAAATAGGTCTTTTTACAAATAAATCATCAAGTTAATTAAAAGTCTTTAATAATGTTAAAATTTTATTTCAATTAATAATTCAGATAATTTTATTATTGTATAGGTAAACAGTTAGAAATTTCACTTTTTCAATTAATTCTGTTAAATAAAAAATTATGACAAGGAAGTATTTGAAATTTTTCAAACGACATGGAGCAATTCATATTTTAAGCAAACCTCAGGAATGTATTTGTAATTTACCAAAAAAAAAAAAGCTTCAATTTATGTTGGAGGGTTAAAATTTATTTCATAGTTAGAAATGAAAAAATTGGACAAAAACCCCAGTACAAAAGTTTTATTGTGGAAAGTCCACAAGCAACTTTTTTACAGAACATTTACACATAAATTTCATTTTGTGAATTCATATTTCATTAAATCTTAAATAAAATTTTTATTCTTTCAAATTTTATTCATTATGTTTGGTTTCGTTTTTTTGAGTTATTTTTTAGAAAAGTGATTTGAAAACTTTGTTTTGAAAATGGATATATGTTTGGTTTTCAAAAAAAAAAAAAAAAGCACTATGAAATTTCAAATTTCCCTCCAAAAGTTGAGAGAGAGGGCTAGATACATTGACCAATTAAAAAAAAAAATTTGTCATATTCTAAAAAAGATTCTGAAAAGTTGTCAAATTTATTACATTCCAAAAATTTGTCAAATTTCCCTCCAAAAGTTGTACCAAGATTCTAAAAACTTTATTCTATTTTCAAAATAACCAAACAAAAACTTCAAAATTTTCAAAAAAATAAATTTACAAAAATGGAACCAAACATGATGATTAATTTTTAATAGACAAAATTATTCTTCCATCAATATTATCACTGTAGATGCTTCCGCATCACTACAACAAAAAGCACCAATGGCGACTAAAAAAATGAATTTCGTCGCTGAAAGTTGCACAAATGGTGACTAAATCCATTTTAGTCGCCAAAAATGAAAACTTTTGGCGACTAAAACCATTTAGTAGCCAAATGTATATGTATTGGCGACTAAAAATCAGTTTGGTCGCCTATTATATGGGTTTCAGCGACTAACACAATTTTCGTCGCCAAAAGTGATGGTTTTTGCCGACTAAAACAATTTAGTAGCCAAAGGTGCTGGTTTTAGCGACTAAAAAACAGGTTAGTCGCTGAATGTGCAGGTTTTTGGCTACAAAAAAAAAAAATTAGTAGCTAAAAACTGACAATTGCCGACTAAAACAGGTTTAGTAGCCAAAAAGTGACATTTTTGGCGACTAAAAACAGATTTAGTCGCCAAAACTGCTTTATTTTTAAATGGAACTTAATTTTTTAGCGACAAAAAATAATTAGTAGCCGATAATTATAGCATTGGCGACTAAAAATTGATTTTAGTCGCCAAAAGTGGCCCAAATTTTTTTTTAATAAATCATTTATTTTTTACATAAATTATATTTGAATAAAAATAATTATATTTATAAATATTGTTTTGTATTAATATCGGACAATATACTATATAAATAATATATATTTCATATATATTCATGTGATGTGTAGTGGCATAGTGGAGGGAGTGTGTTGTTAAAGGTTTGAAATGTTGGACGGCTGCGGTTCGAAACTCAGAAACAGCAAGAAAATGGGAATTTTTTTTTTTTTGACGGAAACACCTTCGGCGACTAAAAAGTTAGTCGCCAAAAGTCTTTATTTTGGCGACTAAACGGTTTAGTCAGCGTTTGATTGAGTATTGGCGACTAAATTATTAGTCGGTAAATGTATGATTTTCAAAAGTGTAAAACATTATTGGCGACTAAATTATTGGTCGCTAAAAGGGCTCCGACCATTTATTGGCGACAAAGGCAGCGACTAAAAGTTTTAGTCGGGGAAACCCAAAACTTGATTTTTAGCGACTAAAAATGGACCTTTTAGTCGCCAAAGGTGATTTTTCTTGTAGTGCATGGTGGCCGACACTGCTTGAAATTGGACATTTAGTGGCGTTTAAAAAACGCCGTTATATGTGTAAAAAAAACTCCGCTAATTCTTTTCGTGACGTTTAGCACCAAACGCCGAAGACGCGATTGTCGCTGTAGCGTTATGACGCTTTAAAAATGTCGTTAAATTGTATAGGCAGCATTGAAAATGCCGCTAAATGTTGTAAATAACGGTAACCTAATGTCATCTAATATTTAGCGACGTTTTAAAAAGGCCGTGATAGATTTTTTCCTATTTTAAAAATATGACTGTTAGCACTGTAGTGACGTTTGGGCAAATGGCATTATAGCTCTTTTTTTTTCTTTTTCTTTTTTTGAGATTGCTAATTCTATTAGATTTAACTAAAAAACATGCTTGTAATAAAGCTGAAAAATAGCAATAATATGGATAACCTATTTCAATATATTGACTAAATTTAGGCAAACATTGCATGATTATTCTAAACCAAAATCAAACAACAACCACAACCAAAAAATAAAAGAAAAAAATATTGTATCACACAGTTGTTAATTTCAGCCAACAACCATAACAAAAACAATTGCCAAATAAAAAATAAAAATCACCCTAATTTGTCCATAAAGACCGCACTTTAGAGCTCCACAAAACATCCATACAATTAACGTCCATACGCACCTGCAAGGAATGATAAATCAATCGTTGCTGTAAGTTAACATACTGCAACAGCCAATACAGTTGTTAATTTCACTCCAACCTGTTAATTGTCCATAACAGTAACGGAACCTCGCAATAACACAACTTAACAATCTTATGTAACAGCATAAGCCAATCTTTCTGAACCAAGGCATGCATTAGTAACATAACACATAAAAAAATAAAATCTTAAGCAAACTCAAAATAGAACTACTTAAGTAATTATGGTAAATCTAGTCATAAATGACAATGCTACCAAATAAAATAATAGATGAGAAATAAAAAGAAATGAAATCTTATTTCAAGTAATTTCTTCCATCATATCCACCAACAACATAGATTATGCCATTAATTTCTACTTAATTTCTTAGCTACAACACAGAGCATATTGCATTTTGATCCAAGACTCATCACATCCTTTGCATTTGAGTTGATAATAAAAATTACTAAATATTACTATCTTAAAAGCTAATCTACCCATGAATGACCACACTTATATATGTTCAAAAACACTTAGGAAGCTGTACCCTCCTCAGTAATGTTCTCATGAGAGAGAGAGAGAAAGAGAGAGAGAGGGGGAGATAAAGAATACCAAACATTATCTTGACAATTATCAATAAGAATGTAACAGGGAATTTTTGCACACTCTGGGATCAGAATGTAACAAGGAATTTCTGCATAATCTCCCATTTATTAGTCCAAAAAAAATACTTTCAAAAGCAACAAAATATAGAAATGAAAATTAAATTCACATAAAAGAGAAAGATTCAATAGAAGTTATGAAGACAAACCTCATCTTGACAATTATCAATAATCTTTTTGATCCTCAGCACCTCCCAAAAAATCTGACTCTCTTCTTCAATATCATTAGTCAATGCCTTAGCTTTTCTATAACTGCAATAGGTTTGAAAATAACCCAGAAATTAGAATTTTTTCTAGGAGGAATCTATTTTCTAATTCCAGGAATACTATTGCAAAGAAATAGTGAAATATAGGGAAGGAAAATAAACTCTCAGGATTCTCTCTCTCTCTCTCTCTCTCTCTCTCTCTCTCTCCTCTCTCTCTCGTTTGACCTCTCAGTCAATGCAACTTATTGACAGTAAACCTATTCAAATAAACAGTTCTAACCTATTATTCAAAGAAAGGGACATCAAACTTTTACCTTGTTAGTTCTTCTTCTTATTATTCTTCTTATTATTATTCTTCTTCTCTTTCTTTGAAAGACGAACCTACATTTAATAAGAACAAGTATCAGGAACAAGTATCGCAAAACAGAATGTCAACTTCTCTATTAGTTGTATCAGGAAAAAATTGTAGTCTAAGAAGAAAGAAAAAAGAAAGTTACAGAGTATAATGATTTGCCTAGCATATACAGCCACGTTCAAATGAAAATGCTAGTATGTATGCATCATTCTTTCTAATGCTTCAAGAATTAATTACCGCAGCAATTGAGTAATTAATGCCGATCCTAAAGGTTTTGCATATGGATAAACCTAAATGTCGACAAGCATATGCCAGATAAGGAAAACTTAAGAAATATAGAGAAAAAATGCACAATTTAACATCCCAAAAACACGAGAAAGTAAGTTCAACATCCGGACCTAAAAGCATATTAGGGTATAAGTAAGTGCAGTCAGATAGTTGTTGTGCTTATCATTTTGACGGCATCCGATCAGTGCATGAAGAATATATCCGTACGAACATAATAACAGTCTAATTATGGACAAAGTCTAACCATAACTATCAGTTACCAAAAATATAAATAAGAACACAACGAACTTCTATACAAAGAAAAGATACAATGATGCCATGAGACTTGTAGGATTACACAAAAAAAACACATAGAAGAATCACTCCAAAAAAGAAACAAAGGCCGTATCCTTTGTAAACACACACAAGAATCATTCCCTTTTCTTATTAAACAGTCTAATTATGGACAAAGTCTAACTATAACTATTAGTTACTAAAAATATAAAATGAGAATGCAAGAAACTTCTATACAAAGAAATGGATTTAGGATTCCATGAGACTGTAGCATAACACAAAAGAATCACTCCAAAAAAGAATCACTACGTGTGCCATAAATCGTTCCCTTATCTTTTCTTTTCTGTTTTTACTAGCGATATAGGTACTTTTACTTTGTTAGTTCTTCTTGTTCTTGTTTTTGTTCTTCTCTTTCTTTGAAAGGTGAACCTAAATTTGCTAAGAACAAGAATATTAATTAATAAGGTATTTTATTGTCAAAAAGGCTTTGATTAAATGATTGCTCACCTCTTAGTATGAAAAGTATGAGATTGTTGTTGATGTGGCATTGGCTGAACATTGGGATGACTACTAAGTGAATCCATAACCTATCATTCAATAAAAGGCTGAAGCTATATAGTAGCCCTAGGCAATTTATAGTAATAACTAGTAGAAATAGTTATAGTTAAAATACCTGCCGCCTATGTAATGAGTTTGAGGGTGCAACAGCTGGTCGCAAGGACAACTCAACCATATTCCTTCTTCCTACAGCTGATCACCAGAATAAATCATGAACGATACATATCCATTTATACGTTCTGAAATTTGAAGAACATTTGATATAAAGCTACCTTGAATGGATGGATCAGAAGAACCTGTCTAAGAAGTACTTGAAACACTTCTATTACGATATAAGCAGAACCATAAAACTATAATCACAATCCCTACCAATGCCACAGCTCCTGCAACACCTCCCAGTATGGCTACAAGAGTCATTGACATTTGGTTTGGGAGCCACTTGAGCTACAAAATTAAGTAGTATTTGGATATGAATTATTACACATGGAACCTAAAAGGTAAAGGATATGTAAGGAGAAGAATAGAAAGAGGAATTTAAACCTAGACAAAGAAAGGTAGCATAAATAGCAAGCAAAAAATCTTTTTATTTTCTGTTAAATTGAACAGTTAGCGACAAATATTTTATTTTTCTTCAATAAACTAAACAACATGCAACAAATCATATTCATTATGTACAGATATATCATCAATTCATCCTAAAACAAAAGAAATAAATTTTCCAACAAGTGATAAGCACTAGTGCTAAAAGTGTAAATCAACTGACGAGAGTGAGCAAAATTGACACTTTGACATAAAAGCTCAATCTGGATATAGAAGGAAAGCTGTAATGAACATGCATTGATCTACGTTCTACACCATAGGAGAGGTATATAACTATCAAATTGTAAGAATAAATCCCCAAGGGATTGGCGAAGTGGTAAATACTTGAGAATAAGATTGAGCACCCCAAATCGTAAGGCATTCCATTGAGATAATAATTCCAGCCCAATCCAACCACCCCAAATGGCAAGTTGAGCACCAAGCCAAAAACATAATCATAAGCTATCATATAAGAAATTTACCATATATTGTCATGCAAAATTCTATAGTGAATGCCCTTGTGTAATGAAAGTTGCAATTTACAACAGTCTACAATCTATCTTATCTAACTTATCCAAAAGTAGAGCAGAATAATCAACTATCAACAACTACCAAGAATTTGAAAAGTGTAACAACAATAATGAAAAATCATAAAAGTCTAGAATGATAACTTCATATATTACAGCTACCTTGAAAAATATGGCTTATGTTGTGTATTCCTCAACATGCATCCACTTAGTAGATGACCACTTGTTTCCAATAATCACAGGGCAACTACCTGGTGCACATTACAAACAATAACAGAAGTCTTTTAACTCAGAAAATATTTTGGTTTGCTATACAACTAAAAGAAAACAACCAGCAAAACAAGCTAAGTCAACTTCCAATCAGAAGCATTTGATATGTATTTGCACAATAGTATTAAACAATGCCAAAACCTACTCTTCTGAAATAACCAATCTGTAAAATCATAATTAGACCTTAGTATTTTTTGTTTACAAATTGAACGGACTAGAAATAGTAACCATGTAAACTGGATGGGTCTAATGTGGCATCAGCCCTCATGCTCCCAAAAGCAAAGCGTCGCCCATCCTTGGCTTGACAGAAAGGCCCTTTTTATCGTATTAAGACAACTCATTGCACCACGGCACAACACCAAAATTTCCCTTAGCTGCAGGAAAGATAGTCTCACCCCCTTCTTCTACATCTGACCTGCATCAATAGCAAAAGAAAATGAAGTTACAAGGGAAGAAAAAAAATTCTATATAAGATGCATTTTAGTGCAAAGCTTTAACATTGTCCCAAGTGAACAAAAAAGAATGAAGTGGAGGTACAACTCTTAGACATACATGAGTATTTTCGCTATCCGTTGGCCCCCATTTTTAGTGTTGAACTCATCAAGAAAGTAGTCATAATGAGGCTTATATTTCTACCCAACTTCATAGTGGAGAACTTGTTGTCCTTCTCCATGCTCTGTAAGTAGTAGAGTCAGCTCAATTGGGTTATACGATGGACTAAGTAATAAAACATAAACAATGAAAATACAAAAAACAAAGAAAAACCATACAGAAAGACACGTGGTAGAAAGGAAAAAGAAACAGAACAATAGACATGTCTAATAGTTCAGACTTATTTAAACAGATTCAATATTCAACTTACCTAAAGTTACACTCACATTAAGGAAACTCGTATCTCGATTTAGAGTACTTCTAAAGGATATATTTTCTACAAAAATAAAAATAAAAAGAAAAGAAAAAGAAAAGTTAATTGTTCTCTCTTTGAGGTATATTTCAAAGAATAGCATATCCAAGGCCTATTAATTAACCAATAATATGCAACGAGAGAAAATATGGCTAAGTGGATGATGTAGTGGCATATGAAAGGGCTTGTCGACAAGATGCAAGAAGATCAATCCTCATCTGATTGGCACTATTTGCTAGGGACACCAAAAAATTATCTTTACTAGAAGTTTCAACCCAATTGATCATTCAAACCATATGAGATGAGGCAATCTCCCTTGTGCTCTAGCTCCAATGGCGCACATGGCTAGTGCTTTCTAGATTGACTTTGAGGATCCATCTAGCATTTGGTGTTTAATTTTTTTTTTTCTTTTCTGTGTTATTTAGAAATTAAATTGTACTTTAATGAAGTGAATCTAATGGAATCAAATCAACTCTAAGGTGAAGAACATGAATTAGAGTAACAAGGCTCTCGAATAATTGTCACAAAAGCTGAAGGCTCTTTAGGATTTCAAAAACAGTAGGAAGAGGACTATACAGTTGTTCATATAGAATCAGAAGACAGACATGAATAGAAAAATAAAGAGAAGAAGCTTCAATTTGTAATTTCAAAAACATTGTACGTAATTAAAGCAATTATAGTCCATTTCATTCCATGAAACACCAAACATTAGCAAAATTATGAAAATTGAATTCCAAAGTAGCAAAATCAAAAAATACCAAACAATGTCATTGAAATCTCAAGTTCATTTTATTTGATACAAGACACCAAAAACACTGGTCGGAGTTGTAAAATGAAGATCTCTCTTTTATGACCAAACTTGTGGAACACAAGTGGAAAATAAACAAATAGCATAACAAAGCTAGCAAATTAAATCAAATAATGAAAAATCCAAATCCACAACAATAAATTAAATCTAAATCAAGTTCCATCAATCAGAACAAGAAGGTTATTACCGTAGCCAATTTTTCTTGACTCGGATTCAAATTGCAAGGAAAAGAACAAGATCGGACTGAACCCCCTCTTTATAAGATGCAATTTGAGAATGAGAGCACAAATCAAACCATACACACACACACACACACATATATGTATAAAGAGATAAGAAATTAGAGAAAAGAGGGATTTGAAGATGGAGTTTTGAATCACAAATCCAAGAACTCAATAAGTTGTCTTCATTTCACAATTCAGCTTATTCGATCAAGCAAAAACAAGTAGACCAAAAGCATACATTATAATTCACATTCTAGACTATAGCGACCTCGGGTCTCCACCCGACTGTCATGGTATTCTGGATCCAAATCTTGTTGTTTGATGCTGCTGATTATGTCTTTTTTCCTTACACCTCTTGAATTTGAATTTTGGAATGACTTGAGCATGTTTAAAACAGGTTGGTTGCCTTTCGGTCTAGAATTTTGTTGTCCAAAATTTCAATCTTTCGCTTGAGCGGGACTTCTTGCGCTCGAGCGGAGTTTGCAACCTTTCAGTATTGCGTGTCTCTGCAAAAGTGCTTCAAGAGTGTTTTTCACGCTCGAGTGGCATTTCTTATGCTCGAGCGTGCCTGAGCTCGAGCGGCCCATCTGGTGCTCGAGCATCTGTCTGCAATCGGTGAAATACTGGACGGGTGAATCCACGCTCGAGCGGTGCTCTTTACGCTCGAGCGAGTTATTGTTGTTGTGTTTTATGCTCGAGCGTGAAACTCTCTGCTCGAGCAGGATTCGCGTATATCAGATCGTGAAAATGACTTTTTACACAAGTTTTTCATCTCTTTTTCATCCAAACCCTAAGTTGAGAGCTTCTCTCTCTAGAAATATCCTCTCTCTCTATATTTGACCTAGATCTAGTGATCTTCTCACCTTCCCTCCTTAGATAATAAGATTGAGCTCTTCAATGTCTTCATTTCCATCCAAGAAGAACTGGGTTTTGCCATTTTTGGAAGCTTCACCTTTGTCTAATCCTTCTCCTTGGGCTTCTACTTTGAGGTAGCGATATTCTTGAGTTATATATACTAGTTTTGCCCCCTTTTATGATGATTTAAGAGTTCCATCTAGTTTGTGATTCCTTCTAGTTTGTGATGATATTAACCTAGTGATTTCAAAAATGTGATGGTTTTTCCTCAAAAGAGGGTTTCTCTTTTAACTCTAAATTTTTGGTCAATCCTTGAGGGTTCATCTTGTTGACCTAAGAAAAGAAATAATTTGGGTGAGGTTTGTCACCATGAAATGGGAAGTGATTGTTTTGTGACAAACCCTAGAAATTGGGGAATTTTGGTAATATGGCCAATGTCTTTGAAATTTCTTATGTTCTTGTGTTAAAAGGACGAAGAGAGTGAGTTGCATCAATGTTTGGCAAAATGGAAAATTATTTGTTATAAGAAAATGAGGTGTAAATGTTAAATTATTGACAACACATAAATGGGCAAAGTTGTGGCGAGACTAAATTGTTATGTCTTAAGATATGGAAAGGATCATTTGCATTGCATGTTATTTCCTTTATCATAGTGCATTGTGAATCTAAATCATTGAGATTTCCATTATGAGGAAAAGAAATAGTTATTGGGTTGAGAACTATGAAAATGTATAAGGGGTAAATATGTTGGTAAGTCCGGATAGGAGGTGTAGATGAATTTGTTAAGTTGGCCTGAGTGTCCAGGGTGAAAGACCCGAAAGCCGCATGGATAGGTGTCGAGCCTTCCGGTTAGCACCAGTAAAAATGACAGTTTGGTAGTACTCGTAGAGTCTACTTGCAAACATCGGCCTAGGAATTACCAGTGTCATATTTACCGCCCCTATTGAATTAATAAATGGGAATTTGAAATTGATGAGATCACATGATGATATTGAGAATATGGTAATTTTGAATTGGTGCATTGAAACGAATGATTTTCCTCAGTACCTAAATCTTGGTATGGCATTGCAATCACATTTGTTTTTATGTTGAGATAAAAGCACAACTGTATATACTTTGTAAAAATTTTCTACTGGGCTTTGTGTTCACCCCTGTGGGATTTGGTGCAGATAAAGATGTGGTGATCCCGCCGAACTAAGGGCATGGATATTTTGAGAAGAGTACATAACTCTTTTATTTTGTGATATTCTTTTGAGCCAAGGGCTAATGTGTATGGGTTGCAGAAACCATTTTGTGTAACCAGGCTTATGCCTTGGAAGATGTAAGCCCTTAAGGGCATTGTTTTGTTTTTGAGAATGAATGCTTTACATGCTATAGATTCATATGATTTGTCTCGATGAATGTATACCTGCATGTAAAACTTTTGTAAAGACTCTTTATTAATTATCAAAAGATGGGCAGATGGTTGTTGTTATTGAGTGAATGTTGATTACATATGAATGGTTCATGTCGAATTATTTCGGGGCGTTACAACTTGGTATCAAAGCTACCGGGTTTGAATACTTGGGGCTCATGGGAAGTGGTTGTCATACTATAGTGGGTTCATTTCGCATGATTAGGAAATGTTTTGCTTATTTGTGATTATGTGCTAGCATGCTTATGTGACTACGTGGGTATGGGATTAGACTTTTGGGATGTTATTCGCGTCTATTCGATTCCTCGGGGTCTTATTAGAAGGGTACTTGATCAATACTCATTCTACTAAGAATTCTTGGTTTCTCGTGGGATGAATCTCATCACTAAAGGATAATTTGTATGTGTTTATGTGACTAAGTCCTTAGGTGGATTGAATTAAAATTATTTGTGTAATAAAATAGGTATGATCGTTATAGTTTAACGTGTGAGGCAAGTTGCGAACACATTTGGAAGCATGTGCTAAGTTTGTTTATGTTGTTTCTCAATAAGGATGTTTGAAAGGATCCGAACACGAGGTGGTAGGGGTGGAAGGCGTGGTAGGGGACGCCTAGGTGCACATGGAGTGCCGGTCCATGGGGCACCAGTGCAAGAAGAAGGTGTACGCCAAGCTAACATGGCCGAACTAGTGGGGCAAACGAAGGCGACGGGATACGCCGACCAAGCCGCAATGGGGGCTTTAGCCCGGGAGATGGCAGGGGCATTGAGGGAGTCCATGAACATACTGAGGGTGGAGACCCAAGTGAGGGAGAATGTCACCGAGACTAGAGCTAGCTTCCTCACTAGGGAGTTTTTAAGGGCCAAGCCGGATGAATTTCATGGTGGCCCCGATCTAAAGAAAGCGAACGAATGGTTGGAACAAATCGTGAAGACCTTCGAAATGCTTCACATAGATGATGACGAGTTAAGGGTGACCCTTGCTAGTTATTACCTCAAAGGTGATGCCGGCCAATAATGGAAGTATGCGAAGGGTCGGATAGCACCGACATGAGAGACATTTGTGACGGCCTTCCAAGACAAGTACCTACCTCCTACGGCTTGTGAGAGGTTGAGGCAGGAATTCAAGGACCTTAAACAACTGAACATGTCAGTGGCCGAGTTCGAAGCGGCCTTTTCTAGTTTGTTCCAATTTGTACCGGAATTGGTAACGACGGAGAAGCGTTGTTGCTTCGAGTTCAATCAAAGGTTAAGAATCAAGATCTTGTACAAGGTAGCCGGGAACATGGTCCGTGAGTATGATCGCCTTGTGGAGGCGGTCGCCCATGTAGAGATTATTGTAGAGGCCGAGGAGGAGAGGCAACGGAACTCGAGGTCTAAGGGCCAAGGGTCTCAGGGGGACTATAGGCCCAACATGAAGAGTAAGAGCACTTTTTCATCTCAGTCCGAGCCACAGCTGTCTAGATCTACATTTCCCTTGCCCAGTGCGGGTTCGGGGAAGGGTGCACCTAGTGGGTTTTCTTGTTTCAAGTGTGGCCAACTGGGTCACAAGGCCTTTGCATGTCCATAGAAAAGCGGAGGACAGCAGACGTTGCCACCACCACTATTTAACCGAGCTCATAATCAGTCTCAAAGTAGGGGTCAGGGGCTTACTTGTTTTCAGTGCGGTCAGTCAGGGCATATGAAGAGAGCTTGCCCTTAGTTGGGAGGCGTGTCTGGCGCTTCAGGGTCTAGGCAGACACAGAGCCATCAGCAGGCTCACTCAGCTCAGGCTTCACGAGTTCATCAGGGAGCTGCTTCGGCTTAGTCAGTACAGCAGGCCTACGCTCTGAGGGATGGGCAGGTCAGCAGAGACCACAGGGGCGCGTGTATGTAGTTACCGCGCCAGGGCAGATGCTAGGATCCTCGGTGGTGAGAGGTATTTTCATTGTGTGTAATTCTTTGGCCAGTGTGTTGATAAATACGGCTGCGTCTTATTCATTCATATCTGCTGCATTCGCATCTGCATTGGGATTATAGACGGTACAGTTAGCGTCTTCACTCAGAGTTAAGTCACCAGTCGAGGGTACAGTTGACTTAGACCGGGGTGTCGTGACTGTGAGATAGAGGTTGCCGGGCGTAGACTCCTGTTTGCTTTTGTGCTGTTAGACATGTCGAGTTTTGACGTCATTTTGGGCATGGATTGGTTGTCTTCGTATCAGGCAGTGATAGATTGTTTTCGTCGAAGGATCACAGTATGCACCTTGGGTGGGGATTGTTTTCATTTTCTGGGAGACAAGATTGATCGGGTCCTATCACTAGTATTTGATCCTCGTAGTAGGAATGAGCTTAGCGGTCTTCTAGTTACTCTCCTAGATAGTGAGAGTGACGAGACTCGAGTTGAGTTGTCGAGGGTAGTGTGTGAATACCCGGATGTGTTTCCCGAGGACCTTACCAGCTTGCCATCCCACCGGGAGATTGAGTTCACCATTGACCTAGTACCTGGAATGGCACCAATTTCTATGGCGTCGTATAGATTTGCACCCACAGAGTTGCATGAGTTGAAGATTCAACTCCAAGAGCTTTTAGACAAGGGTTTCATTCGCCCTAGTACGTCACCTTGGGGAGCGCCGGCTCTCTTTGCGAAAAAGAAGGATGGGTCGTTGCGGTTGTGTATCGACTACCGCAAATTGAATCGAGTTACTGTCAAGAACAAATACCCTTTACCCAGAATAGATGACTTATTCGATCAACTTAGAGGGTCTTGTTGTTTTTTGAAGATAGACTTGAGGTCCGGGTACCATCAGTTGAGAGTTCGGGAGGAAGATGTCCAGAAAACAGCCTTTCGTACGTGTTACGGCTACTATGAGTTCCTTGTAATGCCCTTTGGGTTGACTAAGGCACCGGCTTCTTTCATGGATTTAATGAACCAAATTTTTAGGGAATATTTGGACCGTTTTGTGGTCGTCTTCGTGGATGACATCCTAATCTATTCAACCTCCGGGGAGGAACATGAGGCTCACTTGAGGATTGTGCTTGGCTTGCTTAGGGAACATCAGTTATATGCCAAATTTGAGAAGTGTGAGTTTTGGCTCACCGAGGTGAAGTTTTTGGGCCACGTCGTGTCAAGATAGATTCAATGCAGGATTGGGAACAACCTAAAAACATTTTTGAGATCCGGAGTTTCTTGGGATTGACGGGATACTATCGGCATTTTGTAAGAGACTTCTCTAGATTAGCCGCGCCTTTAACTAGGTTGACTAGAAAGGGGGTTAAGTTTGTGTGGAATGAGACTTGTGAGAAGTCTTTTCAGGAGCTAAAAACTAGATTGACCACGGCACTGGTGTTGATCATTCCGGAGAGGGGTTTGGGTTACACCGTCTATTGTGATTCGTCTCGGGATGGGCTTGGTTGTGTTTTAATGCAAGAGGGAAAGGTTGTAGCTCTGGTTTGCGTCAGTTGAAAATTCATGAGAAAAATTACCCAACCCATGATTTAGAGCTAGCAGCGGTAGTTTCTTCCTTGAAGATTTTGAGGCATTACTTGTATAGTGATAAATTTGAGGTTTTCTCCGACCATAAGAGATTGAAATATTTGTTTTCCCAAAAGGATTTGAATCTAAGACAACGAAGGTGGATGGAATTTTTAGAAGACTACGATTTTGAATTACATTATCACCCGAGGAAGGCCAACGTAGTGGCCGATGCCTTGAGTCGAAAAACCGTGAGTAGTTTGTCGAGTGTGGCCATTCGGGAGTGGGGTATGTTGGGTGAAGTCGGCAAGTTTGAATTACAATTGAATAAGTTCGAAGGGGGTGCAACATTGTTTTGTGTGAGTGCTCAACCTGTCTTGATTAGAAAAGTTATAGAAGCACAACAAGGGGATCAGGAAACATAGTTAATTCGGGTTAGAATCACCAATGGAAAGGAAGAGAAGGATTTGAACATTCGCTCAGATCAGAGTGTACGTTACTTAGATCGCCTGTTTGCTCCTAAATCTTGTAGAGATGAGGTGCTTCGGGAATTCCATCATTCACGCCTTGCGGTACACCCGGGAGGTACCAAAATGTATCGTGACCTTAGCCGTCAGTTTTGGTGGAGGGGGATGAAGCGGGATGTCACATCCTTTGTGTCTAAGTGCCTTACTTGTCAACAAGTGAAGGCCGAACATCAAAGACCAGCGGGTTTGTTACAACCCTTATCTATAGCCGAGTGGAAGTGGGAACATGTGACCATGGACTTCGTAGTTGGGCTTCCTAGAACACAACGGGGCAATGATGCCATTTGGGTAATTGTCGATAGATTAACTAAGTCCACGCACTTCATTCCAATGCGTACTGGCGACTCAGTTGAACATTTGGCAAAATTGTATGTTAGAGAGATAGTTCGGCTTCATGGAGTACCGGTAACCATTGTATCATATAGGGATCCTCGTTTTACCGTCCAGTTGTGGCAAAGCCTTCAAGAGGCACTGGGAACTAAGTTAACTTTTAGCACCGCCTATCACCCTCAAACCGATGGGCAGTCGGAACGCACCATTCAAATTTTGGAGGATATGCTTAGAGCTTGTGTCCTAGATTTCAAGGGGTCTTGGGAGAGACATTTACCATTGATTGAGTTTTCCTACAACAATAGTTATCAGGCTAGTATCGAGATGGCACCGTTTGAGGCCTTGTATGGCCGCCCTTGTAGATCACCGGTTTGTTGGGCCGAGGTGGGAGATGCACCGTTGTTGGGTCCAGAGATTGTTAGGGAGACTATCGAGAAGGTTACTCTCATTCAGAAGAGATTAGCCATGGCTCAAAGCCGACAGAAAAGTTATGCCGATAAAAGGAGGCGACCTTTGTCCTTTGAGGTAGGCGATCATGTATTCCTTAAGATTTCACCTAGGCAGGGTTTAATGAAATTGGGCAATCATGTATTCCTTTTGAGATTTTGGAGAGAATTAGGGAAGTGGTATATCGGTTAGCCTTACCGCCACAACTATCAGGGGTTCACAATGTGTTTCATGTGTCAATGCTTAGGAAGTACGAACCCAACCCTTCTCACTTGTTAGACTGGGTTGATTTGGAGTTAGATGAGGATGCCTCCTACGAGCAGAGACCGATTCAAATTTTAGATACCCGAGAGCAAGTGTTACGAGGCAAGACCATACTGTTAGTAAAGGTGCAGTGGAGACACCATGGAATTGAGGAAGCAACTTGGGAGAGGGAGGCGGAAGTCCGCTCCAAGTATCCGGATTTATTTGGTGCTGCATAGCTTATTTGGATTTGTAATGTTCC
The DNA here is from genome assembly GCF_004153795.1 of Camellia sinensis. NCBI lineage: Eukaryota > Viridiplantae > Streptophyta > Magnoliopsida > Ericales > Theaceae > Camellia > Camellia sinensis. The sequence goes on along the minus strand of NW_021025069.1, from coordinate 1,096,443 downwards.
TTAGTAAATAGTTGATTGCACGTTATTGTATGTGTTGTTAAAATTTAGCATAAGCTTATGGAAAAGTGAGGTTTTGTTGTAAATTGTATTATCTCATGTATCTAACTTTAGCAATTGTTGTTTTGATAAAATGATAATGCAGAGAATGGTAAATGTTAATTGAACATGAATTTGGAAATGTGTTAGCGTTGTTAAGAATGATTAATGTTGCTAGAACACTCCTTCTAGGGAGTTTATTTAAATTTCGGGGACGAAATTTCCTATGGTGGGGAGGTTATAGGGACCCCGGGTCTCCACCCGACTATCATGGTATTATGGATCCAAATCTTGTTTTTTGATGCTGCTGATTATGCCTTTCTACCTTACACCTCTTGAATTTGAATTTTGGAATGACTTGAGCGTGTTTAAAACAGGTTGGTTGCCTTTCGGTCTAGAATCTTGTTGTCCAACATTTCAGTCTTCCGCTCGAGCAGGAATTCTTACACTCGAGCGGAGTTTCCAACCTTTCAGTATCGAGTGTCTCTGCAAAAGTGCTGCAAGGGTGTTTTTCACGCTCGAGCGGCGTTTCTTACGCTCAAGTGTGTCTGAGCTTGAGCGGCCCTTCTGGCGATCGGGTGTCTGTCTGCAATCGGTGAAATACTGAACGGGTAAAATCCATGCTCGAGCGGTGCTCTTTGCGCTCGAGCGAGTTGTTGTTACTGTGTCTTACGCTCGAGCGTGAAACTCTCTGCTCGAGCAGGATTCGCATATATCAAATCGTAAAAGTGACTTTTTACACAACTTTTTCATCTCTTTTTCATCCAAACCCTAAGTTGAGAGCTTCTCTCTCTAGAAATATCCTCTCTCTCTACATTTGACCTAGATCTAGTGATCTTCTCACCCTCCCTCCTTAGATAATAAGATTGAGCTCTTCAAGGTCTTCATTTCCATCCAAGAAGAAATGGTTTTGCCATTTTTGGAAGCTTCACCTTTGTCTAATCCTTCTCCTTGGGCTTCTACTTTGAGGTAAGGATATTCTTGAGTTATATATACTAGTTTTGCCCCTTTTTATGATGATTTAAGAGTTCCTTCTAGTTTGTGATGATATTAACCTAGTGATTTCAAAAATGTAAAGGTTTTTCCTAAAAAAAGGGTTTCTCTTTTAACTCTAAATTTTTGGTCAATCCTTGAGGGTTCATCTTGTTGACCTAAGAAAAGAAATATTTTGGGTGAGGTTTGTCACCATGAAATGGGAAGTGATTGTTTTGAGAAAAACCCTAGAAATTGGGGGATTTTGGTAATATGGCCAATGTCTTTGAAATTTCTTATGTTCTTGTGTTAAAAGGACGAAGAGAGTGAGTTGCATCAATGTTTGGCAAAATGGAAAATCTATACTATATATTAAGCAAAAGGGGGTTTTTAACCCCAAGGCTTGTGGGAGCTCCAATCTTCCAATCTAAATTTTTTGATTTTTTTATTAAAAAAAAAATATTAGCATTTATTAACTTTTCCCAACTCCCAAGTCTTACCCTCATAATAACACTTAATGCATTAAGAACAAGCATAAAAAAAATTCTTTAAAATCCAACACATATGAATTTCTTAAAAAGTCTCAATACATATGATTATTATCCCTCATAATAACACTTTAATGCATTAAGAATAAGCACAAAAAAAAAATCTTGAAAAGTCCAACACATATGATTATTATCAAAATATTAAACTTTAATATAATATAATAAAAAAAAAGACATTTAATTTTTTGAAAAATCCAACACATATGATTATTATCAAAATATTGAATTTTAATATAATATAAAAAGAAAAAAAAGAAGACATTTAAAAAAAAAATTAAAAATCACAATTCACATATATAGATAATTGTAAACACAATCCATGTATAGCACGGGTGATATGCTAGTCATTTGTTATAAGAAAATGAGGTGCAAATGTTAAATTGTTGACAACACATAAATGAGCAAAGTTGTGGCGAGACTAAATTGTTATGTCTTAAGATATGGAAAGGATCATTTGCATTGCATGTTATTTCATTTATCATAGTGCATTGTGAATCTAAATCATTGAGATTTCCATTATGAGGAAAAGAAATAGTTATTGTGTTGAGAACTATGAAAATGTATAAGGGATAAATACGTTGGTAAGTCTGGATAGGAGGTGTAGATGAATTTGTTAAGTTGGCCTGAGTGTCCAGGGTGAAAGACCCGAAAGCCGCACGAATAGTTGTCCAGCCTTCCGGTTAGTACCGGTAAAAATGACAGTTTGGTAGTACTCGTAGAGTCTACTTGCAAACATCGGCCTAGGAATTACCAGTGTCGTATTTACCGCCCCTATTGAATTAATAAATGGGAATTTGAAATTGATGAGATCACATGATGATATTGAGAATATGGTAATTTTGAATTGGTGCATTGAAACGAATGATTTTCCTTAGTACCTAAATCTTGGTATGGCATTGCAATCACATTTGTTTTTATGTTAAGATAAAAGCATAACTGTATATACTTTGTAAGAATTCTCTACTGGGCTTTGTGCTCACCCCTGTGGGATTTGGTGCAAGTAAAGATGTGGTGATCCCGCCGAACTGAGAATGTGGATATTTTGAGAAAAGTACATAACTCTTTTATTTTGTGATATTCTTTTGAGCCAAGGGCTAATGTGTGTGGGTTGCAGAAACCATTTTGTGTAACCAGGCTTATGCCTTGGAAGATGTAAGCCCTTAAGGGCATTGTTTTGTTTTTGAGAATGAATGCTTTACATGCTATAGATTCATATGATTTGTCTCGATGAATGTATACCTGCATGTAAAACTTTTGTAAAGACTCTTTATTAATTATCAAAAGATGGGCAGATGGTTGTTGTTATTGAGTGAATGTTGATTACATATGAATGGTTCATGTCGAATTATTTCAGGGCATTACATAGACCTTCTTAAAGTTATGAATTACAGATTAATCCAAAAGTTTTAGAGCAACTTCAGTGTTGTACTACAATGCTCAATTGAATCCAGATTTCCAAATTACATTGCCTCTACAAATTTTATACATGCCGTAAATTCAAAAGAAATAGACCGAGAGATAGAGAGTACCGATTAAAGTTCAAAAACAAAATAGACTATTCACCGCCATTGGAGCTTGAAATGCGAGTAATTGAGGGGTCAGAGTTCAGATCTGAGCTTCTGGAAGATGAGAAGAGGAATTTTTAAGGAGAGAAAGTGTAGGTATATATATATAGAGAGAGAGAGAGAGAAAGAGAAAGAGAAAGAGAGACGGCGGAGCTCACCTTAGTGAAATCGAAATTGCCGATGTAGATGGTAGTGGCAATGGAGCTTCGAAAAACAAATCACTCTAAAATCACTAAATCTTTGAGTCTTTGAATCACTGAATCTCTAAATCTCTGCAACTGAGGATCAAGTAAGAATGCCCTAAAACATTGATTTCATAGATCTAAAGAGAAAGAGAGATGGTGGAGCTCGCTACCCCAAAATTTGGAAAGATGGAGCTTAGTAGATCTAAAGATAGAGAGAGAGACAGAGAGAGAGAGAGAGAGAGAGAGATAGAGAAAGAGAGAGACGGTGCAAATGATGGTGGTGATGGAGCTTCGAAATGGCTCTGAGTCTTCGAAATCGCCGATGTAGATGGAGCTTAGAGACGCTTGAGAGAGAGAGAGAGAGATGTGCGTATCAGGGTTGAGAGAGAGAGAGTTGTAACATTTAGAGTTTCTCTCCCACAAATTCAAAATAAGGGTTTCAAAAAGAAGGATGGAGGAAGCGCGTATACTCACCGCATTTGGAGGCGTTTCTAAACACCTTCAATTATAAAACGGTGCCATTTTGGTTAAAAAATATGCGGCAATTATAAAACGTCGTTAAAAATTAAGAAAAGTGACGTTTAAAAAAATGCCGTTAAATCCCATTTATCCTGGAGTGCGACCTTGTCAAGAGATCCCAAGCGAGTACCAAGATTCTCAAAGCCCAAGTTCCCATTTCCCCGCACACACGCACATGCACACGCACACTCACACACACACTCTCTCTCTCTCTCTCTCTCTCTCTCTCTCTCTCTCTGCGTCTCCTCTCTCTCTCTCTCTTTCTCTCTCTCTCTCTCTCCTTTTAAGAAGAAGAAAAGCTAACAAAATCAAACAAGAAAAATAAAATAAGACTGACTACTCTCTGTCCACCCAGTAGCAATTTTAGAAATTATCGGTGTCATTTAATTTTTTAAATTAACTTTATTTTTTAGTTTTAATTTTTTGAATTTTCAAAAACAAAAATAATGAAAGCTTGAAAAGATTCTTCATATCAATATTTTTTTAATTTCATTTTTTCGAAAATTTAAAAAATAATTCAAATAATATTTCCACATTAGTTTTTACTTTTTTCTATTTCTAAAAATAAAAACTTCTCAAATCATAAATCTAAATTGATATTATTTTAAAAATATGAATATATACACTTTTACAATGTTTTTTTTTTATTATTATTTTTGTTTTTTGTGTGGTGGTAGTAGCCTTAAATCTCCAGACTGATTGTTCACATCAGCACAATTTTTCTTAAAAGAATTATTTGTATAATTATCACAAGTTTCATAAGTAAAAGAAGAATTTACGATACAATTAAAAGATTTCTCAAATTTTATCAATAATTGCCTTGAGACAAGCTCAACCTAGAGGAGAAGGATAGTGGTAAGAAAATAAAATTATTAAAAGCAACAAATTACTAATAGCCGACTCTCATATTGTTTCTTAAAAGTACCAATACAAATTGATGACTATATGAATAAACATTTAAATATGTGTGCCACGTAACAATCAAAGTCACCGAATAATTTTATAACATAGTAGACTGCTATATATATATCAAATTTTTTTTTTAACACTTGTTTATCATTAAATTACACAGTAAAATATTATTTACTCTCATTAATTGTTTAATAATTATCTTTAAAATAATGAACCAACCATGAATATTTACGTACGAGGTAATATAAAACGGGAATAAAAACAATCAATGATATATATAATTTCTCATTATAAAAACAAAAAGTATGAGGGTTCAGAAAATAAAAAAATTGGTAAAAAGAGGGTCCAGGGAAAAAAACTTCAAAAGGTACATTCAATACATTATTTACATTTAACTACAGAAATTCACATATCTAATAATTTTTTTTTCAAATATCAGTGGGTTCAAGTGAACCCTCTCACCTTAACGTGGAGTCGCCTATGTGTCCACCACACTTTTCCATTTATTTTTTTTTTCTATTTTAAAATTACTTCATAAACTCTCTAATTGAAGAATGTTTCTTTCATTTTCTGCCAATCCAAACAGATCATATTGGCAATGACTTCTTCTGACTGCCCTTCTGTTTCTTTTTTCTAGGTTTTTCATAATTAAAATTTGGAAAATGTTAGGAATTCCATATGTTTTATCAATATTTTTGCCAAACGTCTTACATAAGTGTGAGACTCACATAAAATATTTATAATTCCTAACATCACTCTTAAAATTTTACCATTTAAGTCGGTGTTTAATTTTTCCAACTACCCGAAACATTAATAGGAAAGAAAGAAATAAGACGAATTACACTAATAGTCCTATAATTTTCAGCTTATATCACTTTGGTTCTTAACATTTTAATTGTGATACATTTTATTCTGAACTTTGAATATCGTTTCAAATAAGGATAATTAAAGATATTGTTGCTCTATTTGAAGGGCAGTCGACATACAAGTTAATTTGTGTTGGTTAACTTAAATGTTATTTGAAATATAATGGCATTTTTTTTAATGAATAATATTGAAACTTTTATGGTTATAAAATTCTATTTAGTTTAGTTTTCAGAATCTATTTTCAAAATTTTTTTTTCTAAAAAACTAAAAATCAAATTGGCGAAAAAAATTAAAAACACATCATGTTTATATAATTTTATTTTTTGGGAGGGTAGAAATAAATTTTTTAAATAATTTCTTTTGATATTTATTTTCGTTGAATTAGTTTTTATTTTTTAAAAGTCAAACATGGCGACAACTTTGATGTCATTATTAAATCAATATATTAAATCAAAAGAATTCAAAACTAAAAACATTTTATATATTAAAAGCCTAATAAGCATCCATTACATCATAACCATCCAAAAATATCTGTTAACAACAAATACAGCCATCTAGTACATGATAACCATTCAAAAATATCAATAAAAACAATCACCCATTACATGTGTAACGCCCCCAAAATAATACAATAAAGATAACTCATATGCGGAATAAATGTGAGAAACAACATATTTTCATACATCAGAGTTTACTGTTTAACAAACAATTAAATGCCACGTAGGCTTACATCTTTCCAAGTCATTACTTGGTTACATAAATTGAGTCTTGCCCATTACATCTTAAGCCCTTTGCTTTACAAATACCAACAGACACACAACAATACATAATTAAGAAGCTCTTGCTTCCCGAAAGTCCATCCACGCTATTTCCTTGGAGGAAACATCTCATCTGCACCTGAAAAATGGTATTCCCATATAGGGTGAGCCAACAGCCCAGTAAAAATAATCTAACACAATTTATGAAGTTTAGCAAAGGTATAGATGCCACGTTTATAAACAATACCGATATAAAAGCATCCACAAGGCTTACATACCCATATGCCACTGAGGCCAATCTTATTCCATTTTCCTTCAATTTATTTCCAGTTCATATATATATACCACTCAATTCATGAGTTAAATTCATTATCTTTCAACAAGCAAGATGAGACTACAACTCAATGGTTTTCCCAATTATGCAAACATACACATAAACACTTCAAACCTTGCCATTTTATATACGAGATTTCGGGTCTTTCACCCAGGACACTCAGGCCAGCTTGCTTCAAATGGAGTCCATCCCTTTTCTCCTCCCCAAACAAATATACATATGCAATGCATTTATAAACATAATCGTATACATCTCCTTTCTCCTTCCAATAAACATACATATACAATGTATTTATAACATGGTCATATTCAATGACAACCAACAATAGATTAGTATTATATCGCCTAATCATCATACAATTTCTGCAACAATCATAACTATCCTCCACCGATACCCCAATGCAATTATTTCCAAGATATATTCAATATTAATTTCAATTATTTATACAAAATAATCATTTTATCAAATTAGCGCAAAAATCTCCCTTTTTCCAATAATGACCCAAACACCCAAAATCAACTATTTTGGTATACCAAGATCTTATATTCAAACCTCATACTCATTTATCTCTTATACAACAAAAACCCCTCTTTTCATTTCACACCCAAATCTTAGATTTATCCAAACCACAACCAAATCTCATCATCTATACACAATTGCAAATAACTAGGCTAAAAACCATACCAGAGTGTAGAAAATCCCTACCTCAAATGTAGAAAACCCAAGCAACAAGGTAGAACTCCAAAGATGATGAAACCAACTTCTTCTTTGATCAAAACGAAGCTCTTGAAGCCCTCTACCTTATTCTCAAAGACACTAGGGTCAAGAACACAATGGATCTAGATGAAATCTTAAAAAGAATGTGAGTTTTAGAGAGAGAGACAGCCGAATTAGGGTTTTGGAGAAGAAGTGAAATCAAAAAGTGATGTAAAGCATCACTGCTACGAACTGATATACACAGGCTCGCTCGAGCGACCAGGCACAAAAAAAGGTCGCCTCGATCGAGCGAAAGAATGCTCGCTTGAGCGAACAATGCAAAGCTTCATGTCTGCAACGCAGAAGCACGCTCGAGGGAAAGAAAGCTTGCTCGAGCGAAGAACACCAACTTTTAGGTCTTATAGAGACGCAGACGCACACTCGAGCGAAAGAGTGGTCCCTTGAGCGAAGAAACATTTTCACAGAGCTCGCTCGAGCGCAAGAAGCCTCGCTCGAGCAAAGAGGCAAATTTCTGGGCAACAAAGTTTTAGAAAAACAAGCAACCAACCTGTTCTAAACACACAACTACATGCCCATAACCAACAATAAGGGAAAGACAAGGGAAGCAAGACATAAACCACCCTCCAAACCATACAAACCCAAGTCTGAAACAGCACAAGAGATGGGTCAGAACCAGGGTCGCTATAACTTCCCCCCCTTAAAGAATTTCGTCCCCGAAATTACAAATTAGACTTTAAAACATAATTGAACTATTCACAACCATGTTATTCGTACAAGTTCAACACCATGACCCATTCTCCGATCATCTATTCACACCGACTCAATTCACAAGTCCCAAATTAAAATGAAATTTTCAATTTCCCAAAACATTTACAATGTTTAACCAAAGTCCAAATTTTCAAAAATCATGCATAGCATACACAATGCTTCCAAAAATGATACAACATCATCAATATTTTACATTCTCCAAACATATACAATGTTTATATTGAATCCATATTCTTCCCAAAAAATTATAACATATACAATGTCCTTACAAGTTAATACATATACAATGCTTATACTTCTCATTAACAAAATTAATTTTCAATACATGTCTATGCATTAACAAACAAATCCGGATATTTCTCTCGGACTTCTAACTCACGTTCCCAAGTCGCTTCCTCAACTCTGTGATATTTCCACAATACTTTTACCAAGGGAATTGTCTTGCCTCGCAAGACTTGGTCCCATCTATCCAAGACTTTCACCGGTCTCTCCTCATACGAGGCATCCTCGTCTACCTTTAAGTCGGTCCAATCCAACACGTACGATGGATCTGGCTCTTATTTCCGAAGCATACAAATATGAAACACGTCATGAACCCCAGAAATTTGTGGTGGTAACACCAAACGGTAAGCAACCTCCCCAATCCGTTCAAGGATCTCAAAAAGGCCAATAAATCAAGGGGACAACTTCTCATTCTTCCCAAACCTCATCAAACACCGTCTAGGTGATATCTTTAAAAAGACATGATCACCCACCTCAAATGACAAAGGTCTCCTCCTATGATCGGCATAACTTTCTGGCAACTCTGAGCTGTAGCTAGCCTCTTACGGATAAATGTAACTTTCTCCATAGTTTCTCGAACCAACTCTGAACCTAACAAAGGTGCATCACCCACCTCGGCCCAACACACTGGAGATCTACACGGTCAACCATACAAGGCCTCAAACGGTGCCATGCCAATACTCGATTGGAAACTATTATTATAGGCAAACTCCACTAAGGGTAGGTGTCTTTCCCATGACCCCTTAAAATCAAGGACACAGCCTCTAAGCATATCCTCAAGAATCTGAATAGTACGCTCAGACTGCTCGTCAATATAAGGATGATACGCAGTACTAAAAGCCAATCTAGTGCCCAAGGCACTCTGCAAACTCTGCCATAATCGAGCAGTGAAATGCGGATCTCTATCTGAAATAATCATCACAAGGACTCCGTGCAACCTCACTATGTCCCTAATATACAAGTCGGCAAGATAATCTACCGAATCACTTACGCGCATCGGAATAAAATGCGCTGACTTAGTCAATCGGTCAACGACCACCCAAATGGCATCACTACCCCGTTGAGTCCTCAGAAGGCCTACAACAAAGTCCATCGTAACATGCTCCCACTTCCACTCAGCTATAGATAAGGGTTGCAACAAACCCGCTGGTCTTTGATGCTCGGTATTCACTTGTTCACAAGTAAGGCACTTTGATAGAAACACAGCCACATCCTTTTTCATACCTCTCCACCAAAACTAGCAACTAGGGTCATGATACATCTTTGTGTCTCCTGGATGCACCGCGAGGCATGAATGATGAAACTCTCGGAGTACTTCCTCTCGGCAAGACTCCGGTACAAACAAACGGTCACGATATCTCACACTTTGGTCGAGATACACAGTCAAACCTCTTTCTACTTTCCCATTGGAAATCTTCTCTCGGAAAGATTCCACCTCAAGGTCACCTCTCTGCGCTTCCAACACTCGGTTCACAAGTGCAGGTCGTGCAACTACTGAAAACTATGCTGCGGACTCAGCAGACTCGCCCAGATGCAATTCAAACTCATTAAGAGTACCCAACATTTCCCATTCTCGAATGGCGATAGAAGCTACACTGCTAACTGGCTTTCTACTCAAAGCATCGGCCACAACATTGGCCTTTCAAGGATGATAATGCAATTCAAAATCATAACCTTCTATGAATTCCATCCACCTCATCTGCCTCAAATTCAAGTCTTTCTGTGTAAACAGATACTTCAGACTCTTGTGATCAGAGAACACTTCAAATTTCTCACCATACAGTAATGCCTCCATATTTTCAAGGCAAATATCACTGCTGCTACCTCTAGGTTATGAGTTAGGTCATGGGTAGGGTAATTTCTCTTATGTGTTTTCAACTGCCGTAAGCCATAGGCTACCACTTTACCCACTTGCATTAACACATTCCCGTGAAGCATCACAATATACTGAATAACCCAAACCCCTCTTCGGTATAATCAATATTGGAGCAGAGGTAAGTCTAATCTTGAGCTCTTGGAACGACTTTTCACAAGTCTCACTCCACACAAACTTGATTTCCTTTCTAGTCAACTTAGTCAAAGGTGAAGCTAGTCTAGAGAAATCCTTCACAAACCGACGGTAATACCCGACTAAGCCCAAGAAACTACGAATCTCGAAAGCATTCTTAAGTTGTGCCCAATCTTGCACTGCCTCAATTTTGGATGAATCTACAGTCACTCCTTCCCTTGATAATACATGCCCTAGGAATTTAACCTCTTCCAACCAAAAGTTACATTTTCCAAACTTAGTATACAGCTTATGGGCTCTAAGTAACTCAAGTACAACTCGTGAATGTTCCTCGTGTTCCTCCTCAGAAGGTGAATAAATCAAAATGTCATCCACAAAGACAACCACAAAACAATCTAGGAATTCACGAAAGATCCGATTCATTAAATCCATAAACACAGCTGGACCATTAGTTAGCCCAAAAGGCATCACAAGACACTCATAATGGTCATACTGCATATGGAATGTCGTCTTTGAGATATCTTCCTCCCTTACTCTCAACTGATGATAACCTGATCTCAGGTCTATCTTAGGGAAACAACAAGACCCCTTCAACAGATCAAACAGATCATCTATACGAGGTATTGGGTACTTATTCTTAACAGTAACCCAGTTCAACGTCCTGTAATCAATACAAAGCCGTAATGCTCCATCTTTCTTTTTAGCAAAGAGAGCCGACGCTCCCCAAGGTGAAGTACTTGGGCGAATAAAACCCTTATCTAACAATTCCTGGAGTTGAATCTTCAACTCACTCAATTCAGCAGGTGTAAATCTATATGGAGCCATAGAAACCGGTGCCGTGCCAAGCACTAAATCAATAGAGAAGTCGATCTCTCGGTGAGACAGTAAACTAACAAGATCCTCGGAAAAAACATCCGAGCATTCACAAACCACTCTCGGCAATTCAACCTGAATTTCATCACACTCACTACTCAAAAAGCTAGCAAGGAGACAACTAAGTTCACTTCGTCCACGCAGATCATATACTGGTGATAAGACTCTATCCATCCGGTCCCCCAAGAAATAAAAGTAATTACTGCTGAAGGTACATATAGTAACCTTCTGACGTTAGCAATCTATAACAGCCCGGTATGACGATAACCAGTCCATACCCAATATGACATCAAAACTAAGCATGTCAATCAACACAAATGCAAAAGGTAATCGGCGACCCCGATGTCACAACCCCGACATCCCTGTGTCAAGACAGTCTGACCACCAATAGGAGACTCTACACAAATAGGAGATGCTAACTGTGCCAACTCCAAACCCAAAACTGATGCAAACGCATACGAAATAAAAGAATGGGATACACCCGTATCAATCAACACATTAGCAACTGAATTGTAAAACAAATAGGTACCTCTCACTATAGAAGGATCAGGTACAAGATCTGGCCCTACAACTGTATACATACATCCAGTAGGTCTCTACTTAACTTGCTCACCCCTCGGAGCATAAGCCTGATGTACAGACTGAGCCAAAGAGACTCCCTGATTGGCCCTCGAGGCCTTTGCTGACTGTGACAGCTAGTAACTCTATGTCTGTCTCGAACCAGATGCTCCAGGTGTACCACACAACTATGGACAAAACCTCTTCAGATGCCCTGCCTGCCCGCACTAATAACAAGTGAGCGGCTGACCTCTTTCCTGACTCTGGCTCTGAAAACGAGCCAAAGATGATGCTGCTCGTTGTCCTCCTCCTCTCTGAGGACAAGCTAGAGACTTATGGCCCAACTGACCACATTTAAAGCAAGTAAAATCTCCTTGCCCACCTCTCCCAGAACCTGAACTCAGTATTAGAAAAGTGGACCTCGACTGAGTTCCCTGAGACTGCTGAGGGTAGGAACCCTCTGCCTCTTACTATCTCCCTGACTATCTTGACTCCTCCTAGAGCCCCTAATCCTTTCATCTTCTGCCTGCATAATAGTTTCAAGGTGGGTTGCAGCCTGCACAAGGAGTCCATAATCTCTAGTCATGGAACCGGCAACTCTATACATTAGCCCGGTCCTTAACCTCTTTTCAACGTCCAAACAACGGCGCTCCTTAGTCGCTACCAACTCAAGTGCAAACCTCGACAGACTAGTAAAGGTTGCCTCAAACTCAGCCACTAGCGTGTTCAACTGCAACAATTTAGAGAATTGATCTCTCAACTTCTCCCTAACCGTGGGAGGTAGAAACTTATCTTGGAAAGCCTCAACAAAAGCCTTCCAAGTTCCTCCAATGCGCCCACGCGCATACTTCCACTACTGACCCGCATCCCCCTTCAACTGGAAACACACCAAGGTCACTTTCAACTGATCATCCTCAATGTCAAGGATCTCAAATGTCTTCACTAACTGTTCTAGCCACTCATCCACCTTCAATGGCTCCTTAGGATCACCTAGAAACTCATTCGGATTCGACCGGAAGAACTCCCTCTTTAAGAAAGATGGCCCTGTTTCAGCTACTTGGGCCTAGACTTGATTCTCAGCTCGGAGAATGTCCATAAATTCCCTCAATGCTCCCGCCATTTCACAGGCTAACGCGCCCATGACCTGTTGATTAACCAGTTCGGCCACATTTGCTTGACCAACTCCTTCTTCCTGAGCCGAAATATCATCCAGTAAATGCACCTCATTCCTTCTAGGCCTACCACACCTATTCCCACCACGTCCACGTCTTGACATCCTAATAAAGGTAACAACAGGATTAGCACATTTTCAAACGTACCAAGGCTAACTCACTTACGTTCTAATACATTGGACAACAATAGTAAATCACTCCACATAGACATGTAATCACATAAACACCTACGAATTTCCTTCCTAGATAATGACCATCACACGGCGTTGCTAGAGTTCCAATTAGAAATAGCAGTGATCAAGTGCTCTTCCAATAGGACTTCCACGAACCTGTAGACCCAATCAACATCTTAGGAACTAAATTCCATACCCACATAATCACATAAGTATGTTATTACATAAGCATACAATACATGCTAACGTCTCAATCAAGCGAGACAAACCCATTGTGGTACTAACCACTTCCCACGTACCAAAAGTATTCAAACCCGGTACGCTCTGATTCCAAGTTGTAACGCCCCCAAAATAATACAATAAAGATAACTCATAGGCGGAATAAATGTGAGTAACAACATACTTTCATACATTAGAGTTTACTATTTAACAAACAATTAAATGCCATGTAGGCTTACATCTTTCCAAGTCATTACTTGGTTACACAAATTGAGTCTCGCTCATTACATCTTAAGCCCTTGGCTTTACAAATACCAACAAACACACAACAATACATAGTTAAGAAGCTCTTGCTTCCCGAAAGTCCATTTACGCTATTTCCTTGGAGGAAATATATCATCTGCACCTGAAAAATGGTATTCCCATATAGGGTGAGCCAACAGCCCAGTAGAAATAATCTAACACGATTTATGAAGTTTAGCAAAGGTATAGATACCACGTATATAAACAATACCGATATGGAAGCATCCACAAGGCCTACATACCCATATGCCACTGAGGCCAATCTTATTCCATTTTCCTTCAATTTATTTCTAGTTCATATATATATAACACTCAATTCATTAGTTAAATTCATTATCTTTCAACAACCAAGATGAGACTACAACTCAATGGTTTTCCCAATTATGCAAACATACACATAAACACTTCAAACATTGCCTTTTTACGGATATTTCGTCCAAAGGAACCGGCGCCCATTTATATACGAGATTTCGGGTCTTTCACCCAGGACACTCAGGCCAACTTGCTTCAAATGGAGTCCATCCCCTTTCTCCTTCCCAAACAAATATACATATGCAATACATTTATAAACATAAGCATATATGGAGTACATCTCCTTTCTCCTTCCAATAAACATACATATACAATGTATTTATAACATGGTCATATTCAATGACAACCAAGAATAGTTTAGTATTATATCACCTAATCATCATACAATTTATGCAACAATAATAACTATCCTCAACCGATAGCTCAATGCAATTATTTCCAAGATATATTCAATATTAATTTCAATTATTTATACAAAATAATCATTTTATCAAATTAGCTAAAAAATCTCCCTTTTTCCAATATTGACCCAAACACCCAAAATCAACAATTTTGGTACACCAAGATTTTATATTCAAACCTCATACTCATTTATCTCTTATACAAAAAAAACCCCTCTTTTCATTTCACACCCAAATCTTAGATTTATCCAAACCACAACCAAATCTCATCATCTATACACAATAGCAAATAACTAAGTTAAAAGCCATACTAGAGTGTAGAAAATCCCTACCTCAAGTGTAGAAAACCCAAGCAACAAGGTAGAACTCCAAAGATGACGAAACCAACTTCTTCTTGGATCAAAATGAAGCTCTTGAAGCCCTCTACCTTATTCTCAAAGACACTAGGGTCAAGAACACAATGGATCTAGATGAAATCTTAGAGAGAATGTGAGTTTTAGAGAGAGAGACAGTCGGATTAGGGTTATAGGGAAGAAGTGAAATCAAAAAGTGATGTAAAACATCACTGCTGCGAACTGATATACACAAGCTCGCTCAAGCGAAGGAATGCTCGCTCGAGTGACCAGACACAAAAAGGTCACCTCAATCAAGCGAAAGAATGCTCGCTCGAGCGAACAATGCAAAGCTTCAGGTCTGTAACGCAGAAGCACGCTCGAGCGAAGGAAAGCTCGCTTGAGCGAAGAACACCAACCTTCAGGTCCTACAGAGATGTAGACGCAGACGCACGCTCGAGAAAAGAAACATTTTCACAGAGCTCGCTCGAGCGCAAGAAGCCTCGCTCGAGCGAAGAGGCAAATTTCTAGGTAACAAAGTTTTGGAAAAACAAGCAACCAACCTGTTCCGAACACACAACTACAACCCCATAACCAACAATAAGGGAAAGACAAGGGAAGTAAGACATAAACCACCCTCCAAACCATACAAACCCGAGTCTGAAACATCACAAGAGACGGGTCAGAACCAGGGTCGCTATAACACGATTATCATCCGAACACAAACTAAAAATTAATTTGGTAAAAAAATAAAAATAATTTTTTTTTTTATCATTTTTATATAACTTTATCTTTGGTGAGTATAAATTTAAAATTTTAAAAATAATTTTTTAACATTTATTTTTGTCAAACTAGATTATATTTCATCAAATTGATAACTTTGCTCTTCAAATAGAGCAACAATATCTTTAATTGTCCTTATTTGGAATGAGATTTAAAATTTATGGTAAAATATATTACAATTGAAAAGTCAGAAACCAAAGTAACAATCCCAAATTATAAGGATTATTAGTGTAATTTACCCAAAGAAATATGAAGAGGGTTGAAACTAGAAACAAAAACAAAACGTCTAGGCTAAGCCTGCGCTACCACTTCTGAAAATTGAAAATTTTATTCATTGACGAAACAATTATATGAAATAATTTTGTGCAAAATTAAGAAATTTCTTAATTTTTTTTAATTTTAAATTGAGAATATTATTAATTTAAAATTGGAAAAATTGATAATATCATCATTTTCTACATTGAAAAAAATTAAGAAAATTTTCAAAAGCTAATAATATTCTTTGTTAATACTGGAAAAAATTGAAAAATTTCTCACTTTTACTGGATAGTTTAGCAAATTAAAAAATTATTAGTTTCATATAGCTTAAACAAATAATATTTTATTTTTATAAAATGTTATATTATATATTGGCCTTATTTGATAGACATCCTCGTGTCAACTCTAAAAATATAAGTTTTATTAAAAATAAAAATGTATAATAACAATTATGAAATTTTTAAATTTTGGAACAAAACAAAAATAAATGCAACATATATCAACAGTGGTCACTTGAACTAGGAGAAATTATATTGTGTTTTTGGGGCATGGTTAGGTGGTTACTAGGAGATATATGATTGGTGGAGGTGGTAAGATCCACAATTTTGTGTTGGAGTATGAAACATAATGCTTTGTGATTGGTAGATAATAATGTCATATAATACACTTTAAGTACTTAATAATTTTTATTAGAATTTATTGAATTGATGTTTTTGAAAACTCTACATGCAACATACTAACTACTGTACCAACCTATGTTATGACATTATTATTTACCCCACCTATTATCCAAATTATAAATACTTAAAATTTCTAAAATTATGTCACATCATCTATTAATACACTAATAGGTATACCAATTGGTAGATATAACATTATTCTTTTGAAAACGGTAGTGCTACATGCACGAACTAGTATACCAATATATGTTATGACATTATTATTAACCCCACTTATTATCCAAATTACAAATATCTAAAACTTCTAAAATTATGGCACATCATCTGTTAGTACACTAATTGGTATACCAATTGGTACATATAAAATTATTCTTTTGAAAACGATAGTGCTATATGCAATAATTAGTATACTAACATATGTTATGACATTATTATTGACCCCACTTATTATTCAAATTATAAATATCTAAAACTTTTAAAATTAAGTCACATCATTTATTATTATACTAATTGGTATATCAATTGATGTATATAGTATTTTTTTTTGAAAATAATAGTGTTATATGTATCAATTAATATACTAATTAATATACCAAATCATTACATTTTATTGTTAATATATTTCTGTAATGACCAAGGCTATGCGAATGACCTGCGAGATGCACCAAATCATTACATTTTATTGTTAATAGAGAAGGGTTGAGTTTTTCACAAGTTTAAATTTTAATGTGAGAGAATTAGAGGAGTTTATGGATTTATATAAGTTTTATTTTAATAATTAAAATTGTTCATTTTATAGGACTCTCTGTTTATATTATTCATAAAAAAAATTATGACAAATCAATAATTATAACATTTTTATTTTATTATATTTATTTTTAGAAAAATGAATGGTAATATGTTTTTTAAAATGGATAAGAATGAGGTCGCTATCTAGGCTTGTGTTGCCGACCACGAGTCCTATTTTAATTAGGTCGATTCGATAATTGTAACCTATTTAATTTAGCGTGTTTATCACAAAACAATAATAAAAATAAACGACAATTATGTTTTTGAAAATAAACTATCATTTTTTTTTTTTGTGTGGTGATAAATGCGCTAAATTGATTAGGCTATGGTTATTGGATTGACCTAATTTTGTGTGTGGATGAAATACATGAAGTGTTCGACAAATTGATCGATTCAGATTATTGAAACGATACTCTCCAATTTAGATTATGGACCAAAGGAAATTTGCCTCCTTTTAAAACCATCCATTTTTATTTGAAAAACCCTATGGTGTGTATCATATGCACCCTACCACAATTGGCATAATTTTGTCACAAAATTTTGTGATATCAACCACAAAATGCTTAACCTTGTCAGAAATTAACGTAACAACATATCTAAAATTTTGTCGTCATGTAATAAAAGTTTTTGGCTTGGTTACAACATTTTTTATTACACCTATTTCTGACGAGATTACACATTTTGTGATAAAATTACGTCAATTTATGGTAGGATGTATCACTACAAGTGATGTCTTATCATAGAGAAATTCTACTATACACACTCCATACCATATGCACTCATAAGTTATGTTATTTTCTTCTTTAGTTATGACTAATTTTCTTCTTTAGTTATAATTTTATTTTAATGATGATTCATGAGATTTTTTGTTATACCTCATGTATTGTTTGGTTATGAATTTTTATTTTTACTTTTAGTTATGACTTAGAAAATATGAAATTATGTTAAATTTTTCTTTAATTATAAGGTGCATACGGTACACACCTTTGAGAGGTCTGTGCCATAGTCTTTCCCCTTATCATAATATCTTCCAACAGTAATGTGGTGAGGGTTGAGTTTTAGATGACTGAATTTTAAATCAATCAATAATTGACATAGACTAATCTACATCATTGTTTGTAAATTTAAAAATTATGTGTTAGGAGTTTCAAGCATTCTCCTAAATTATAAGTCTCCATTGGATATATATATATATATATATATAAAATCTTGATATATAATAAACACTACAAGAAAAGTGGGCTTAAAAGACGGAAGCATTTGAGATGGCACACTTGCGGTCTCAAAAAGTGACTTTTTGCGACGACAAAATTTGCTGCCGCAAAAAATGTGAGTTTTTGTGACAACACAGCTTGCCATCGCGAAAAATGTGAGCTTTTGTGACGGCACAATTTGCTGTCTCAAAAAATGAGAGAATTTGCAACGGCAAAAAATGCTGTTGCAAAAAATGAGAGTATTTGCGACGGCAGAAATTGCTATCGCAAAAAAAAGAGTATTTGAGACGACAGAGATTATTGTCCCCAAAAAATAGAGTTTTTACGACAGCACCAGCTACAGTTGCAAAAAAACAAAGGGAGCTTTTTGCAACTATAATAGGTATCATTGCAAAAAAAGAGTTAAAAAAAATATTATGGCTTTGAGACGGCTTCATATATATATATATATATATATACAGTCATAAAATGGTTTGAATAAATGCAATGGTATTTTTCTGTCGCAATTTTTTTTTTTAAAAAAACAACGTCGTCTTACTCTTTTGATATAACATTTCTCTTTTCACACATTTTTTCAGCTTCTTGTCTCTTTGTCTCTATCTCTGTCTCTATCTCTCTCTCTCTCTCTCTTCTCTTTCTCTCTCTCTCACTCATTACTTTTCTCTCTCTATTTGTCTGTTTATCTGAGTGTGTCTGTGTCTCTTGCTCATCTCTCATCTCTCATCTCTCTTCTTTCTCTGTCTCTCTTGCTTATCTCTATCGCTCTTTCTCGCTCATCTCTCTTATCTTTATCTTTCTCATCTCTCTTCTCTCTCTGTCTCTCTCGCTCATCTCTCTTCTCTCTATCTCTTTTATCTCTTTATCTCTCTCGTTTATCTTTCTTCTCTCTCTGTGTCTCTCTTTTTCTGTGTCTCTCTTTTTTTATGTCTCTCTCTCATTCATCTTTTTTTGCTCTCTTTCTCTCTTTTTTTGTCTATCTCTCACTCATCTCTTGTTTCTCTCTGTCTCTCTCTATCTCTTTCTCTTTTTCTCCCTCTCTCACTCATCACTCTTCTCTCTCTCTTTTTCTCATTCTGTCTGCCTGTTTGTTTGTTTGTCTATCTGTCTATCTGTCTGTCTCTCGCTCTCTCTCTCTCTCCCACTGTGTTCGCGTTGCTCACTCTCTTCCTTCCGTCTTCTCTATTTACTGAGCTCCCTCTCGATTTATCGATCCACTACAAGAAAATGCACTTTTAGTGACCACTTTGTCTCTCTCTCTCTCTCTCTCTCTCTCTCTCTCTCTCCTCTATCTGTCTCTCACTCATCTCTCTCTCTCACCACACATCTCCTCTACCACCTTCACCACTACTGCAAATGTCATTCCACTATCACCACTACTACCATTGCCGCCACTTTACCTCTACTACTATCATTATTACTATCATCGCCACCACTCCACTACTACCACTACCACTACCGTCACTACTACTACCATTACCTCTCATTCACCTCTGCCACTCCATCTACTCTACCACTACCATAACTTTACCACTAATCTCCTTCGCCATCACCACCACCACCACCACCACCATCATCTCTTATCCACCCACCTTCACCACTACTGTCGCTCCCTCTTCTCTACCACAAAAAATTAGTTCATGATTTTTAGTAACCAAAAAAAGTGGGCCATAGAAAAATATTTTTTCATTGACCACAGAAAATTAACTTTTGTTTTAGTAGAAAATATTTTTCATTAAAATATTACCCCTACTTCTACCAAATAAAAAATAATAATAAATTTTTTTTTTCATTAAAATAAAAATGAAACAAATAAATTTTCAATCTTAGTAACTAAAAAAAATTCATTAACTAGAAAAAAAAAATTATTTTAACAAAAAATAAAGTTTTTTGGCGACGGCAACCCCCGTCGCAAAAAAAAGAGTTAAACGGCGTTGTTTTGTTGTTTAAATTTCATTTGTGACAAAAAAAAAATTTTTTTTTCATTCCCGCTATGTTTCCCCCTCTTTTTTTTTTTTATTCCCTCCCTTTTTTTTTTCCTTTCCCCCCCCCCCCTCCAACCCAAACAAAAAATCCCCAATCTCGAACCCCCCGGCCCAAAACCAAAAATCCCTAATCTCTTCTTACCTCTCTCTCTCTCTCTCGATCGATCGAAGGCGAGCGGCGGTAGACGACGGATAGCGGCAGACGACTGCGAGCAGCAAACGAGGTTGCTGTGTGAATAGAAAGGGCTCCGGAGTGTAAGAGCAGCAGCAGCATCGTCGGAGGAGGAGGAGAAGGGAAGGCGGTGATAGGGATGATATGCGGAAGTCTGGTGTACTACCACTACGCATACAAGAATTCAAGCATACTCACCCTCCTCTCGGACGTCTTTCTTGTCCTCTTCTCCTCCCTCTCCATTCTCGGCCTCCTCTTCCGCCATATGTCTTTCTTTCTTTACTCTTTACGCATCTCTCTCTCTTCTGAACTACAAAGCCTCTCTCTCTCTCTCTCTCTCTCTCTCTCGCTCACACACACACACACACACACACATGTTTATACATACATATATGCATTAGTTCATGTTTGACTTCCAATTCAGTTTATCAAATTTTTGAAATACCCCCATTATCTATGCTGATGCCCTAGGTTTTGCAACTTTTCTTAATTCCCCCAAACCTAATACACACACACACGCACATTAATCTATTACAGAACAATTGTTTTAGAAATTGTAATAAACTAACTAGCACAACTATTTTAATACTCTCTGCACACAAAGTGTTCATTCACATTGAATTGAAGCTTGATAAAAATATTCATTACCCTTTTTAAGCTCTCATTTCTTCCCTTTGACTACTATTCTGTAATAATTCTTCCTATTACCAAATTGAATTTCCAATAATATATACAGAATCATATGATGCACACTCATTTCTGCATATCAATGAAGTAAGCATGGTGGTAGGTAACATTTCTAACTTCAAATTCCCTTGTTTTTTTTTTCCTTTCTTTTTATAATAGAGTGCCTGTTGATCCCCTCGAGTGGCAAATCTCTCAGGACACTACCAACAGCATATTTGCTTGTTTGGCTAATGCTGTAGGTGCTGCTGAGTCTGTTTTGAGGGTTGTTGCAACTGGCCATGACAAGTGGTTGTTTCTCAAGGTATTTTTTTGGGTTTACAAATTCAGGCTTTTGCAGTTTTACAAATATTTGAAGAATGTTTAGTTTCGGTCATTTGTGTATGACCACTAATGATATAATTAAATCTGTTGCTGCAGTTGGCGATGACAAGAGGTTTTTAAATTCGTTGTATGAGCTCCGGTTCTTCTGCGTGAAAATAATGTGTTCTTTTGTATGCAAGTGGATTGTTTTTGGGTGACTATGGTGTGAATAAAAAGCCCACCTGTTCTCTCATTTCCCTTTCACTACTCAAATCTTTCATTTGTGTGCCATTTCCTTCTGCTTATTGTAAATATAAACTTATTTAGTGACACATTATTAAGTTTGTTTGAGTAGCCATTTCCTTCTACTTATTGTAAATCTTTCATTTCCCATAGTTGTTATTGATGATTCAAATTCTAGGGTTGTGGTCCATAAGAAAAAGTGCAAGTTTTTGACGTGGAATCGCTATAAGCATGATGAAAATATCATGTAATGTGAAGTTGAGGTTGGGAGCTGATGTTATCCATTGACATTTAGGAACTCTGGTATTCCCTTCGAAATATTTCTTCTAATTATGGTGGTCATTGTCAAGACGCTCCTCTATCAGCTTATTTAGAAATCCTGATTCTTTAGAAGGTGGGTTTTTGCGCATCTGTTGGCAGGTGCTTGGAAAATGCTATTGAATATTGAATCATTGATAACCTCATTGCTGGAAATGGACAGACCAACTGATGCTTGCTCACTTTGAAAATGTGCACACCATTGTAAATCTTATTTGTTGCTATTGTTGTCTAAATTGTGCAGTACTTTTTTTAGCTGGTGTTTGGTCACTTTGAAAAGATTAGAATAAGATGAGTTCTCTGGCATAGAATTAGAGATTGATTATGTGGACTGTTACGGATTCTTGAGTCATTAATTTAGTGCCTTTTTTGGTCTCTACCACAGTTGATAGACATTGGCCTAAATGTCAATTGGACATTGTGTACACATTTTACAACTTTTGCATGCATGTTTCTAGTTTTAACATGAATTTATGTCCAAAGGAAAAATTGATAAAATGTGGTAGAAAAGATTACTAGATGATCAAAATGCTTATTGTTTTTGTCTGACATATGGGTGGAAGCACTTATACGAAGATAGTGTAAATTTTGTTTAGCACTATATTTATCCCTGTGAATATGTTAAATTGTGGTGCATGCATAGGCTGCATAGTTATTATTTTATTGGTTATAAGGTAGTGTTTCTTTATTTTATTAATGGTGTTTCTTCACCTATCATCTGACAGTTCTTTACCCTTTTATTCAGAGAACTATATCTTTAAGCAGCTTTGGATCATTTGACAGCAATTCCATGTCTCTCAAGTCAGTTAATTCAGTTAGTTTAGTGGATATGGCCTCAGAATTTGAGCAATCTGGGACCAACCAGGATAAACAGTATGCAGTGTATCTCTTTTTATTTCTATTTTACATCTTCTATGCAAAATTAAAATTGTTTTGAGCATTAAAGAGTAGGTAACCCACTTTCCTGACTTTGTTTATGCAATATTTGAGAATAACCGACAATACCTCATCAGTGGTAGGTCCGGGAGAGCAGTGGATTTTTAGTTTGCTTTCCAGAAACACAGGCATTAGTTTACTTCTTGTAGTTCATACATGCTCAAAGCCTACTCTGCATAGTATAGAGTTTGTATATTACCAATTCAGTCCAAGTTTTTTGTTTGGTAAGGTGACATTTATTTGAGATGTTGAGAGCATTTGGTCTTTCGCTTGTTTTATTGATGGCAACTCATCTTCTCTTGCCTCATTGTGAATGTTTTCTTCTTAATTTTTTGCCGATTTTGTTGACTTACTTTAGTAATTAGTATTTTATCATATAACAATACATAGATTAGGACTTCTTTTTCTACTTGATGTAACTAAATTTGCTAGAGCCAGATTTCACTCTTAAGAAACAAATTAGTTTCTTAAGAAACTTAGAATTCGAGGTGTTAACGTCCCAAAATCACCAAACGGCGTCGGAGTAGCACGAAACTTGGCACACACGACCGCCTAGGCACGAGAGACTTGTAGGAGAAGACGGGACTCGAAACGGGTTCATGGTTTGGGAGTTAGAGCCAGATTTCACTCTAGACAAACTAGTTTTTTAAGAAACTTAGAATTCGAGGTGTTAACGCGGTGTTAACGCCCCAAAATTACCAAACGGCATCGGATTAGCACGAAACTTGGCACACATGACCGCCTTGGCACGAGAGACTTATGGGAGAAGACAAGACTTGAATCGGGTTCCCGGTTTGGGACCTAGAGCCGGATTTCACTCTAGGCAAATTAGTTTCTTAAAAAACCTAGAATTTAAGGTGTTGACACCTCAAAATCACCAAATGGCGTCGGATTAGCATAAAACTTCGCACACACGACCGCCTTGGCACGTGAGACTTGTGGGAGAAGACGGGACTCAAATCGGGTTCCCGGTTTGGGAGTTAGAACCTAATTTCACTTTAGGTAAACTAGTTTTTTAAAAAACTTAGAATTCAAGGTGTTAACGCCCCAAAATAGCAAACAGTGTCGAATTAGCACGGAACTTGGCACACATGACTGCCTTGGTATGAGAGACTTGTGGGAGAAGACAGGACTTGAATCGGGTTTCCGGTTTGGGAGTTAGAGTCGAATTTCGGTCTCGGCACAATTATTTACTTAATTATCTTTGTAATTGTATAGTAGTTAAATTTTTATTTTATTTTTGTAATTAACATATTAACACATAATTATATTGTCATTAATTATTTATATTTTTTTTCCAAATATTTCTGGAGTAGGAGTTTGCTTCTTGTGGATTTCATGCCTGTGAAGAATGCCGCTAATTTTTGTTTTTGTGCCACGGAGAATGCTGAGGAAAAAATTAATTTTGGTTTATTTTATTTTGAATTATGAATAACATTATGTATTTAATCATTATATATGTATTATGGAACATTATATACTGGGGTAATTTTGTTGATGTGTGGTTATGAATGCAAGAATATGTTTATTATGGAGAAATTGTTATTTCTATATAGGAATTTTTATATTATTATGCAATTATTGGTTTCTTTTTAAATTGATTTTCATTAAATACAGGTAATTTTAATATTTTTAATTAATTTACAACAGGGCTTTTTTTTTTTTTTTTGTTTTTGGCAACGGCACCAAACCGTCGCAAAAAGCAGGTATTTTTTTATTTTTAATAATTATTGCATTTTTTGCGACAGCACCACACCATCGTAAACAATCAAAACCTTTTTTGGCAACATATTCAATGCCGTCGCAAAAAAAAAAAAAAATTTGCGACGGCAATTTCTGCCGTCTCAAATAAAACTTTTGGCAACGGTAAAACAGAGCAATCACAAAAGGGCTCTATTTTTACACATTATTGGCGACAGTAAAATGCCGTCGTAAATAGTACATATGTCGTCGCAAAAAAAAGGCGACAGCATGATGCCGTTGCTAATAAGTTTTTTGCAACGTCCTCTATTGTGACCCCCCATTTACTGTCGCTAAAAGTCATTTGCTGTCGCAAAAAGTTTTTTGAGACGGCATGATGAAAACGCCCTCGCCAAAAATCAAAATTTTTGTAGTGAAACTACAAGTCTCCATTGGAGTTTCAAGCTTATTCCAATTTTGATATATAATTAGAACTTTTTGTTACAATAACATTTTACTGTATTTTTTCAGAGTCAAATTTTACTTATTAAGTACAAAAGTTCATTAACAAATAGAAATATTAGAAATTCCTAAAACATTATCCATAAACTCATTCCAATTCAATGAGAGCTATGTTGTTTTTGTATTGTTTCAAGAGACCAATAGGTACGCACCCACAAATGGCTAAACTTATTTTACATGAATGAGGCAAAGAATGAATAGTTTATAAAACAATAGAACAACCAAGTACATGAACTCATCTAGAATTTGCATTAAAGAGGAAAATAGTTGTACTAAATGCATAGAATTCAATTATAGAACTGGACAGAAATTGAAAATCCATATAGAGAAGATTAAAAAGTTTCAAGTGGTGGGGGACCATGTTTTGTTGATGATTTGGGTCATCGTAATGGGGTGAGGGGAAATTACTATTATCACAACTTGTGTCATCTCCTCCTCTGAATTCCATCACCGAATGTTTTGATTCACATTATATGCCTTCTTCCATGACAAATTTCAGGAGCAAGAACCAACACAACCACCATCACCATTAGTGCATGCAAACCAGCATCCATTGTTTTTGTTGTCTAGTAAGAGAGGTTTAGAATATGCGCAACTCAAATGGTGTAGTGCCATTTATATAGAAAATGACACTTTTTCGAGAATGCATGGATGTTCTATGTCATCTTTGTGATGTATTCTCAGTCATCATGTCTTGAAATTTTAGCAACTCAAAATTCCTGCCAAATTTTAACAATCCAAAATTTCCGCCATATTGACAATTGTTGGAAAATTGGTTTTTATAAGCTTATTTTGGGCCAACTTTGAGCCCAAAATTAAGCAAGTCCCACACGTCTTTTGGGATGGGTTCGAAGAGGTGACGTGTTTCTTGCCGCATGGCAAGTCACACAATGAAGATAGCTCGTCAAAACCATTTTATGAGTGAATGGGAACTTGACGTCGTTTTCGGGTTCATGGGATAGACATTTAAAGAATTAAATGTGGGTTTCCTTATAAGGTTTGTCTCACCTTGAAACTTTAAGAGAGCATATGTATGTATATAAGTTCTAGGTGGCAACACTTGGGTTGGGCCTCAAGGGGCACCCCAAGTTTGTAAAAGAGAGGAGTAATAGACAAATGGAACCTTGGCTCAAACCACCACGCGCCGCCGTCCGTTCGGCCGAGTTGTGCCCAGATTGGTTCTAATTTTTTGGATAAAATTTATTTGAATTTTTTCCAAAATTCTTAATGAAATTAATTCAAACTTGAATTTAATTTCCTGTCCAATGTTACCTCTTCCAATCCAATTTTTCCAAACAAATTAAACTGTCCAAATAGTTTTTCAGATTTGTTGGAACCCGAACAGAGTCAAAACTGCCAGATAGGTTCAAAACTGCCCATCAGTTTCTGGACAGATTCACAACTGCTGCAGTTATCTATTCAAATTTGAAACTGCACCTATTGAATTCAAAACCAATCTATTCATTCAAAATTCACACCTGTTTAGACAGATTGTTTGCCTATAAATAGAGGCCATTTCCAGCAGTCTTGGGTATCCAAAAATAGATTGAAAAATTTAATTTTGCTGTCTAGATTTTGCTCAATTGCATATATAATCTTCATATAGTTTTAGAATAAAATTCAAAGACTATAGAACACAAGTTTGATTTGCCGTACAAATTGTTTGGAGTGCTACTACAATTTTTGAACATTATTGTATCCTTGGGAGATAGACGCCTTTTATCCGTAAACACTGTAGCAGGGCGAATCTGTCTTAAGGACAGAGTGGCACACACTTAACTTAATCTTTTAAATATTTATTCGGTTCGGTAAAATAAATTCTGTAAGTAATTTATTTATTTATTTTTTGATTTGTTTCAAGTTATTTATTTTATACAGAAGATTGTTCCAACAATCTTAAGACAGACCCGAATTATTCTATTTATACAGAATTTTTCATTTGTTTCCTTTTCTCTTCCTTCTTCTTATAGAAATTATTTTCTGTGGTTTTACAAAATAATATTCTAGTTGGAAAAACAAGTAGTAGTAATATACTATTTGACAAATAGTAGTAATATACTGCCTATTTTCTTTGACAACTAGTAGTAATATACTGGTGTCATTAACAATTCAGAATATTTATTTGTGAATCTTGTCAGAAATTTATTTTGGTTTTCATAAATAATTTTCGAGTTTTCGTTAATTAAAATTTTGTTTTAGTATTTTAATTATTGAAGCATTATAGAAATTTAATTTTCTGTGTGGAATTAAGTTGGTTAAATTTTATTTTATTTTATTTTCAAATTAATTAAAAATAAAAGTTACAATTCTTGTTTATTTTATTTTACAGAATTTAATTCTGTGGTTTTGATTTAAATTTTTTGTGTAGTATAAAATTCTAATTCTAATTTTGTTTTATAATTTAGAATTCATGGCTACTGAAAACTGGTCAAACTAATGCTCAAACAAGTACTAGTGTGGTGGTTGTAATTGCTCCAACCCCTCTTGTTGTGACTGTTCCAGTCAATCATGGTGAGAAGTCAGAAAAGTTCTCAAGAATTGATTTTGAAAGATGGCAACATAAAATGTTGTTCTATCTTACTACTCTCAATCTGGTATGTTTTCTCGTGAAGATGCTCCTATTTTGAAAGAGGATGAAACAGACCAGCAAGTGGTTGTTGCAGTCGATGCTTGGAAACATGCTGATCGCTTTTGTCGGAACTACATCTTGGACTGACTTGACAACACATTATACAACGTCTACAGTCCTATCAAGACAACAAAAGAACTTTGGGAGTCTCTAGAGAAAAAGTACAAAACAAAATATGCAGGCTCAAAGAAATTTGTTATTGGAAAATTCCTAGACTTTGTGATGGTTGATTCTAAGACTATGATCAGTCAAGTTCAAGATCTCCAACTCATTCTGCATGACATTCAAGCAGAAGACATGTCTCCCAGCGAATCCTTCCAAGTTGCTGCCTTAATTAAGAAATTACCACAAGGCTGGAAGGAATTTAAGAACTACCTCAAACACAAGCGCAAAGAAATATTTTTGGAGGAATTAATTGTGCGTTTGAGGATTAAGGAGGACAACCGCAAATCTGAGAAGCAGGCTGGTAAGCATCCAATGGAGTATAATGCAAATGTGGTAGAACGTGCTCCAAAAGCCAAGAAATGGAAGTTTTCTGGAGAAAGTTCCTCACAATGCTCTAAAGGAGGAGAAATTAAAAAGTACAAGTTTAATGGCAAATGTTACATCTGTGACGCCCCGAATCTACACTATTGGTTGCAGTCAAGGGAGAGTCACTAATGAGTCCTATGGTCAATAACCAAGTAAGATCCCAGATCGCCGAAGGAGTCAAATTAGCCTCCCTTCTAAGTCCGGCTTTCTTAGGCAGCGCACTACCCTTTTGACAGATCTTAAAAGGTATTGACACAAGGTCTCATAAGTAACGATAAGGTTCATACATATAAATATATAGAACATAAGTACATAACAACCTCGAATATTCTTAATTCCAAAGGCTTGTTCCATTACATTACATCCCAAAAGGAAAATTTAAATCTTCACATGAGCCTTACAAAATATAAAAAGGGATTTCTAACTTTCCTAAGATGGCCAAAAGTCTTTGAAGGTTTTAGGCTCGTCGTCTCCAGCTATAAACTCCTCTTCGGCACCTAGCATGACACGCCGTGAGCTTTGAATGCCCAGTAAACACACACACACCCCATCCCTTTTTCCCAGTCCAATACACAATCACGAATATAACATCAAATAGTAAAGCATGATACTCAACCAAATAAACAAAGGGTTACAAGTTAGATGTTAGTAAACTAGAAATCCCCGAAAGAGATTTCGTCCTCCCAACCATAAGAATTGGATACCAGACTATTCGGAACTCCCCCTTTTGCTGCTTTGTTGCAGAACTAACCTCGGATGCCTACCAACGGTTATATACCACATAGCGCCAACCGCAGGGCCTCAAAAGGGATAGCGAAAAGAAAAAGTTTTATCTCCTGAATCCAACCTCATCCTTCTAGAAAAAGTTTTATCATCTTGAATGTCCCATCCGGACCCAACCTTATCTCACCATTCAAACCGTCGCAAGGAGTCCGAATACGTCCGTTTCATTCCAGCGTTTACGCGACAACTGCTTGCGCAAGACTTTAACTTTCAAATGGGGAACGCATCCCAAAAATCCATATATCACATGTTCTCATCTTTTCATTACTCAAGTGCTCAAAAACCCATTACCCTCCCAATTAGGTTTCCCGTTGAGCTAAATGTTTTAAGACAAGGTTAGTCCAACTTACAAGACAATAATATCCACATAAGCATGCATCCTTAAGATGAGAAAGATAAATAGCATAACATAACAAATACAATATCATGCCAAGATATGATCATAACCTATTAAACATTTTCATGAATATAAGGGCATAAAACGTCCATACATAACAAAATTTCCAGATTTAATATCACATAAAGATTAAAATGAAAGGACTATTTTAGATCTTCCACCGGACTCGGTCTACCTATAGTGCGTAGAGAATTTGATCTAGTTTCTAGAACATTTTTTGGAAATGGGATTGCTTTTCTAGATTTTAAGTTATTTAGAAAATATTCCAGTGCTATCCAGAATCTGTCCAGATCTGTCGACCGTTACGAAAATTTGATTTTCTTGCAAACCGCTTAATGTTTTTCGATGAAACCAATTTTAGTTGAAAGCTAACTCCTTAAGGAAGGTTTTGAAATAAAATATAGGTCTAGAATAATTTTATACATTTTTCTAG
Organism: Camellia sinensis; assembly: GCF_004153795.1. Classification (NCBI taxonomy): domain Eukaryota; kingdom Viridiplantae; phylum Streptophyta; class Magnoliopsida; order Ericales; family Theaceae; genus Camellia; species Camellia sinensis. The sequence goes on along the minus strand of NW_021025069.1, from coordinate 1,066,292 downwards.
AATTTCTGGAAGTGGGCTGCAAAAACAGATTCTAAGGTGGAATGTCCAAAACAAGAAGATTTATGAGAAAAAGGGTTCCACCGAGGGAAAGTTTACGTTTCTTTTGTGAAGAAAACATGCTAACATAACATATATTTAACTCAGAAAGTTTTCTTGAAGGTGTGCCTTTGGGAAGTTTGAGAGGAGATTCGTATAAAAAGATGGTTTAATGTTCCAAAATGGGGAAAATTTTACAAGAGAATGGAATCAATTACTCAACTTGAGCATTTTTTATTAAACACAAATTTAAACTTCATCAAATAGCAGATCTAGAAAAATTTATTTAGAACCCTTTAGAACATAGTATTTGAAAAGGAAAATGAAAGAGAAGTGTGTTGTGGCTTACTTTACTAAGCTTGCGCCACAAGATCTCTTCATTCCTCGGCGTTCTTCTCCTCTATATCTTCTCTATCCTTGCTCTCCTCCCTCTCTCTAACCGAAATGTGTGTGTTCATGTGATGTTGAGATGTGTTGTGTGTGTTGCAAGCTAGCGGTGTGAGTATTATAGACAATTTGGTTTGCTGTAAAAAGACAAAAAGGCCCTCTAAGTTGAAAATGGATGAAATTTTAGAGTTTTGCTTGGAATCTACACCTGGGATAGGATGTCTGATATCACAGGGTTAAATCCCATATGATTAGCAGTATCATCTAGTTGGCTCTTAGTTGAAAAGTAACTAGCATTGAGAATTGTTATCCTAGGTCTAGTAAGGTACTAGTTGTGTTTCTTAGAATTGTTCATGATGGTGGTTCTTGCGAAATTGGCTTTCTCACTTTCTCCTAGGAAGGCTAGCCATAGGGAAGGGTGAAGGGGCTATTTTTTTTTTATTCTTTTTTATCAATTTAGGTAGTAGGGGCACACTTCTCAATGTATGCATATATATATATATATATAGATTTCAATTGGTTGATGGTACTAATGGTATTAGGATACATGTACTATTTTTGAGGTAATTCTTAATAAAAGAAATGAGGGCTTGGAATTAAACTCATGTATTGGAACCTTATTTATGTATTTAATTATGATCTAGTTAGGTTTAGGGCTAATTTAAATACTCATAGCAAATCTTTATTGGTACCAAAGTCATTATTGCTCCAAGATTCAAGGGATTTGTTTGTACTAAAGTATAATGATGACGGCTAGTCATGTCCTCGAGATTTGGGGAGATTTTCCTATTTATTTTGTGTTCAAATCTTGGAAATTGTAAAACATAATGTTAAAAAAAGATTTTAGGGTACAAGTGTATATATAAATATATAATGGTGTACTTGTTTGAGGTCAATTTGTGATTTAATAAAAATGTGAGGGCTTGGGCTCAATTAAAATATCTATTTCAAGTGAAGAGTTAATAAATTAGTGTTTAGGAAAAATAATTCGGTTTGCATTATCTTGCTTTGAATTTAAAGGTAAATAACTGAATGAAGACTGTAAAAACCGGAAGTTAGGGTTTAGAGCAATTAATCTAAAATTTGAGAGTTAAATAATTAATATTAGAGTGTTATAAATGATTTCTAAGCTTCCAGGGTCGATTAGGGTTTCTATGGTTTCGTCCGTGATGCGTTTTTTACTCTAGGGTTTAATTTGCGCGCAATCAACGAATTAAGGGCTTTGTTATAGTAACTCAAAATTTTGGGAACTAATAAGGTTTACAAAAGTTAGGGGTCTCACAACATCTGTGACAAAGAGGGACATCGGGCCAAAGATTGCCGTAGCAAATGCAAAGGCAAATGAAGATCAAGTAAGAAGCTTGCTCAAGCCAATATGACCGATGTGGACAAAATTTTCAATGGTGTAGATAACATAAATCTTTCTGCAGTCGTTTCTAAGGAAAATCTTGTCAAAATCCTAAAGAATGGTGGGTGGACATTGGTGCTACTCGCCATATCTGTGCTGACAAAAAGGTGTTCACATTTTATTCTATAATGGAAAACGGTGAACAAATTTTTATGGACAACTCCTTGACTTCTAAAGTTGAAGGACAAGGAAAGATTATTCTAAAGATGACATCTGGAAAGAAACTCACTCTCAACAATGTGTTGCATGTACCAGACATTCACAAGAACCTTGTTTCCGGATCTTTGTTGAGTAAAAAATGGGTTTAGGCTAGTTTTTGAAAGTGACAAGTTTGTACTTACCAAAAACAGGATATATGTAGGAAAATATTACATATCTGATGGCCTTTGCAAAATGAATGTAATGACTATTGTGCCCTCTGTTATTAATAAAAATACATCTTCTTCTTACTTGCTTCAGTCTTCAAATTTATGGCATTGTAGACTTGGACATGTTAATTATGGATCTTTGCATAGATTAATTAATATGGAATGTTTACCTAAATTTGACATTGATTCAAATCGTAAATGTGAAATTTGTGTTAAGGCAAAATTATCAAAAACTCATTTTCATTCAATTGAAAGAAGTACGGAACCACTTGAATTAATTTATAGTGACATTTGTGATTTTAAATCAATTCAAACTAGAGGTGGGAAATAATATTTTATCACTTTCATAGATGACTATACTAGATATAGTTATATTTATTTAATTCGAACCAAGGATGAAGCTTTGGAAATTTTCATTCAGTATAAGAATAAAGTTGAAAGTCAACTTGATAAGAAAATAAAAAACTGAGAAATGATAGAGGTGGTGAATATGAATCACTTTTTGGTGAATTTTGTAAAAAAACATGAAATAATTCATCAAACCATCGCTCCTTACTCACCTTAGCAAAATAGAATTGTTGAAAGGAAAAATAGGACTTTAAAAGAAATTATGAATGCCATGTGAATAAGTTATGGATTATCTCAGAACTTGTGGGAGGAAGCAATATTTTCTGTTAATTATATACTTAATAAAGTACCTTGAAAGAAAGTGAATAAAACACCTTATGAAATGTGGCATGGGAGATTACCATCCTACAAATACTTAAAAGTGTGGGAGTGTTTGGCTAAAGTGGCTATTCCTAGTCCTAAAAAGACTAAGATAGTTCTTAAAACTGTTGATTGCATTTTCATTGGTTATGCCATGAATAGTAGTGCATATCGATTTTTGATTCATAAGACAGAACATTCCGAAATGCATGTAAATATTATTATTGAATCTCGGAATGCGTCTTTCTTTGAACATGTGTTTCCAAATAAAACTGGACAAGAGACTAGTACTAACAAAAGATGTCATGATACTATTACTAGTCAGGATCAAGAATATGATCAATAACAAGAGCAAGAGATAGATCAAAATGAGGAAGAAGAATCTAGGCGTAGTAAACATACTAGAATCTCAAAATCTTTTAGTCCAGATTTTCTAACATTTTTGTTAAAAAATGAGCCTTTAACTTTTAAAGAAGTTATGTCTAGTCTTAAAGCTCATTTATGGAAAGAGACTGTCAATAGTGAAATTGAATCCATCCTACAAAATCACACTTGGGAATTAGTGGATTTGCCACCAGGTTGTAAATCTTTTGGATACAAGTGGATTTTCAAAAAATAAAAAATAAAAATGGATGGATTAATTGACAAATGCAAGACAAGACTTGTGGTCAAAGGTTTTAAACAAAAAGAAGGTCTAGATTACTTTGGCATATACTTACCAGTTATTAGAATAACATCTATTAGAATACTAATTGCTATTACATCGTTGTACAATCTAGAAATTCATCAAATGGATGTGAAAACCGCTTTCTTAAATGGTGAGTTAGATGAAGAAATTTACATGGAACAACCAGAAAGACTTTTTGTTCTAGGAAAAGAAAAGAAAGTGTGTAAATTGATTAAATCATTATATGGTTTAAAACAAGCGCCAAAACAACGGCATGAGAAATTTGACAAAGTAATGATGTCAAATGGATTCAAAATTAATGAATGTGACAAATGTGTTTACATTAAAAACACAAACAAAGGCTATGCTATAGTATGCATTTATGTGGATAATATGTTCATCATAGGTAGTAATAATGACATGATTAAAACTACCAAGAAAATGTTGAATAAGCATTTTGACATGAAGGACATGGGTATTGCTGATGTAATTTTCGGTATGAAAATTACCAAAACATCAGAAGGTTGTGCTTTGTTGCAATCTCATTACATTGAGAAAATACTTGACAAATTTAGCAAAGATGATGATCATCTTGCTAGAACACTTGCGGAGGCTAATTTGTTTCTTTCTAAGAATGTACAGGAAAGTATTTCTCAATTAGAGTATGCTTAAATTATTGGAAGCTTAATTTACTTGATGAACTGCACTCGCTCGGATATAGCTTATGTAGTAAGTAAATTAAGTAGATATACGAGTAATCTAGGAGTAGAACACTGAAAAGCAATTATAAGGGTTCTAAGATACCTCAGATTTACTCGTAACAAGGGGCTGAATTATATTAGATATCCAGCAGTACTTGAAGGATACGGTGATGCAAACTAGATATTGGATACTAGAGACTCAAAGTCCACCAGTGGGTATGTCTTTACTCTTGGTGGTGCAGCTGTATCTTGGAAATCTTCCAAACAGACTTGCATTGCTAGGTCTACTATGGAATCAGAATTCATAACTTTAGATAAAGCTGGGAAAGAGGCAGAATGGCTTCACCATTTCCTTGAAGATATTCCAATGTGGCTAAAATCGGTGTTTGCTATATGTATACATTACGATAGTCAATCAGGAATAGGTAGAGCATAGAGTTATATGTATAACGGTAAGTTGCGACACATTCGTCGTCGACATAACACTGTAAGACAACTACTCTCTAATGGAATTATTTCTATTGAATATGTGAAGTCTAAAGACAACATAGCGGATTCAGTAACCAAAGGGTTAGCAAGAGAGCTAGTTGAGAATTCATCGAGGGAAATAAGACTTAAGCCTATTAAATAAGAGTTACCACAATGACAACCCAATCTAGTTAACTGGAGATCCGAAGATCTAGGTTCAAAGGGACAACCGAGTTGTGTATGACTGAGAAGGATCACTGGAGAGTCAAACTCCTACCCATTTCTATGATGACATAATGATGTCTGTCGCGTTTAGGTTAAGTAATACTTTTAATAATTCTTATATCTAGGTATACCTAGTAGAGTATGACAGGATACTCTTCATAAGAATCACCTTTATGAGTGTGCACTGGGCCGATTCTATGAGATTTGTGAAGGGCTGCAATTCTCTAGAGCACTTATGAAAGACCAGGTTGTTCAGGGTCAAAATGAACACAATAGTGAGAATTAAACTGTATCTGGTAATATACTGTGTAAGTTCTATTGTCTTGGTTTACACAAACGGCTGAATAGTTAAAGACATCATGTTCATTGGTTAGCTAGTAAATCCGATAATGTCTCACAATGGAAGGTTCAAAGCCAAAAGCTACCTATCCTTTGCAAAATATCTTCAATTTCTCTACTCTCTGTAGTTAGATCATGTTGTTGCATTTTCTCTTTGTCAAATTTCATTCATGTGGCGGATTGTTGCATTTTCTCTTTTGGGGTGGGTCCGAAGAGGTGATGTGTTCCTTGCCGCATAGCAAGTCACACAGTGAAGATGGTTCGTCAAAACCATTTATGAGTGAATGGGAAGTTGACGTCGTTTTTTCAGTTCGTGGAATAGACATTTAAAGAATTAAATGTGGATTTTCTTGTAAGGCTTGTCCTATATTGAAACTTTAAAAGAGCATGTGTGTGTATATAAGCTCTAGGTGGCAACATTTGAGTTGAGCCCCAAGGGACATCCCAAGTTTGTAGAAGAGATGAGTTATGAACAAATAAAACCTTAGCTTAAATCACTACACATGCGCGCGCGCACCGCCGCTGCCGTCTGGCAGAGCCGTGTCGGGCGCAGGTGTGGGGTGTAGGTTGGGTTGGTTCTAGTATTAATTTTTTGAAGAAAATTTATTTGAATTTTTTCTAAAATTCTTAACGTAATTAATTCAAACTTGAATTTAATTTCCTGTCCAATGTTACCTCTTCCAGTCCAATTTTTCCAAATAGTTTTTCAGATCTGTTGGAACCCGAATAGATTCAAAACTGCCAAACAGGTTCAACATTGCCCAGCAATTTCTGGACATATTCACAACTGCTGCAGTTATGTATTTAAATTTGAAACTACACCTGTTGAATTCAAAACCAATTTGTTCATTCAAAATTCACTCATGTTCAGACAGATTGTTTGCTTATAAATAGAGGCCATTTCCAGCAGTCTTGGGTATCCGAAAATAGACTGAAAAATTTAATTTTGCTATCCAGATTTCGCTCAATTGCATATATAATCTTCATATAGTTTTAGAATAAAATTCAGAGACTATAGAACATATGTTTGGTTCGCCGTACAAATTGTTTAGAGTGCTATTATAATTTGTGAAGATCATTGTATTCTGGGAGATAGACGCCTTTTATCCCTAAGCACCGTAGCAGAACGAATTCGTCTTAAGATCAACTTAATCTTTTAAATATTTATTCGGTTCGGTAAAATAAATTATGTAAGTAATTTATTTATTTTTATTTGATTTGTTTCAAGTTATTTATTAACAATATCATAACATATGTTGATACACTAATTGATATATCAATTGGTGTATGTAGCACCATTGGATGCTAACAGCTGAATGTGAGTTTCTTTATTGCTCATAGGGTCTTAAAAATTTATTCAGCCAAGAAATAGAAAGAATAATGATATGACAAGTGTAATATCAGAAAAATAAGAATTTTTTTTTATTTTTTATATCGCATTATTCTTCTGCGTATATTTTTCATAGTATAAATCTATGCGGTGCGCTCCTAAAAGTAAGCACTTCATAAGAATATTATGATTTTTATAATTGAAGTTACTTTGTGGTTAAATTTTACTAATGACGAATCTATGTTGTCTAACTTTAAAGTCAAAGTTATCAACTATTGTAATTATGTTCTGAGTGGAGTGTAAATGTCATGAACAATTTGTGATTAAAAATTTATGAATTATTTTGACGAAAAAAATTACGATTTGTTATGATATTTGTTATATAACATTTTTCATATTTTTTTTTTGAATGGCAAAATAAAATTTTCATTAAAAAAAGGAATTAAAAGTACAGAAAAATAAAATCCACATAGTGAAATTCAAAGAGTGTGAAAACTCTCCTACAACTCGCATCTCACAACCAATCTCCTCAGCCTCATGAGATTTTTTAATTTTAAAACAAGAAGAACAAAAAACCAAAGCAAAATACAAAAAAGAAAAAAAAAAAATAACAAGTAGATCTTAACTACAGAACACCAAAATACTCGAAGCCTCCAAAACACGTTGTAATCATATTACATGTATCGTGATAAAATAAATATAATTTGCACATTTTTAACCGTGCACATGGTAGCCGCTCCCTTTTTCATATTGCAAAGGGAAGAAATGGAGCTATGCTGTGTTGTTTTGTTTCAAGTGATCAGAAGCTGGAATCAACACCACCCATAAAATTGCTAAACTTTTTCTTCTACATGAATCAGCCCAAGAATGAAAGAATTAATAAAAAGGGATTATAGAACAAGTATCAAACTATCTTAAGGTTTGAATATACACAGAGAATGATTCTACGTACATAAAATCTTGTCGCACAACTAAATATAACCCCTTCACATGGGAATCGGATCACAGAATAGCACACTACTACACTCTCACATGGTATGATGTGATATAATTGTGTCCGATTTTGTGATTATTTTGAGCAATAATAATAATTCAGAACCCATCATCTTGAATTAGGCAATAAAGAAGTTGAAACAACACATACAGAAGAAGATCAGGAATTTGGAGGTGGAGGACCAAACTTAGATTGATGACCTGGCTGGCCGTAACTGGGTGCAGAGGGTGCATTATTTTTAGTGGGTGATTCTCTGTCGTTTCGTCGTCCTCTACTAAAGCCATGCTTTGATTCACATATTATAAGTCTTCCTTGACAAATTTCCGGACCAAGAACCACCACCAGCAGTCCCAAAACTACCACCACCACCATAACTCTATGCAAACCATCCTCCATTGTCTTTATTGTCAACTATAAGAGGGGTTCGGAATATCATGCACAACTCACCTCTCCATAGTGCCATTTATATATGTGCAAATTACACATTGAATTAAATGTCCTTTGCACATGGGTTATTCTCACCTACCAACCAAGTGGAGATGGCAAGTTGACTCGATCAAGATTGGACTGGATGGTGCTATTTACAAGTTTCACTTTAATAATTAATTCTATTTATTATATAAACTTTCATGTATATATTGTTTATAAAATAAAATAAAATTTAATTTGATATCATAATTAAACAATTTAATCATGTTTTAAAAAAAATAGACAACCAGAATAATATTGAGACTATGGAGTATTTTGTGTAAGGTCAAATATTATGAAATTATAAGATTTCGATTATCTAATTAATTTAATTTTTTTAGTGTATGTCCAACAAAATGAATAAATTAGATCAACACAGTAGGGTCTGCAATGGGTTTTAGATAGTAATTTTGTTCACAATATGAATTGAAGACAAGCCCATCGCTTAAAATAGAGTAGTTTCGTGGTCCATAATGTGCATTGAGTAAAACTCAAGTCACCTTACTTTAATAAATAGATTATTATTATTATTATTATTATTATTATTGTTATTATTATTATTTTGTTGTAATTTGACATATATACAGATGAGTTAGCATAGATATAGATAATATATTTTCATGTAATTTTTCACTTTTTGTACAAATAAAAATTGATTTTATAGTCCATATTTTTTAAACATTTTGTTTGCTAAGATATATATATATATATATATATATTAATTAATCCCTATATTAAGTGTTTGTTTGACATAGTCTATAAAAGATAAAAAGTCAAAAAATTACTAAAAAACTCCAAAAAATAATCACTATTCACCAAAAAGTGCAAAAAAATAAAAAAAAAAAATAAAAGCCAAAATTGTACCTTTCGTGATGGTACAAGCTCACATGTGGTCCCGTGGGGGTACTTTTCATATATGTTATGAAAAAATTAGATATATATATTCATTAAACTAGAGGGTACTGTTGGACCCATGGGGGCTACCCACGGGTCCCATTTCGATAGTTTGAACCATTCGATATATAGAATTCGATATGTAGAACACGTCGAGTACTATTTGCTTGTAAAAAATCACGTTAATCAGATATCGATAGCTATATGATCAAAACAAATTTTTGTCAGCCGTTTATTCTTCACTGTCCATTTTATTCATATAAAACTGATTTGATCACATAGCTATCGATATCTGATCAACGTGATTTTTTACAACCATATAGTACTCGACGAGTTCTATATATTGGTCGGTTCGAATTATCGAAACGGGATCCGTAGTAGGCCCCCACGGGCCCAACAGTACTCAGGAAGCCTCATCCTATATATATATGTGTTCTGAAGGCACCATCGCATTTCAAAGCAATCCGTACTAGTCCTTCAACCAGCACTGTTAGTACGCATAGGGCATAGGGGTAATATTTTAATTTTGTTATTTTATATAATATTTTAATACACATTTTTTCGTGAAAAGTCAAAAAGTTACCCTAAATAATCATCTTTTTTTTCTCTATTTTTTTATTCAAAAAATCAAAAAGTACACTTAATCCCAAACAACCCCTAAAATCTTAAGTCGGTTCCTGTCCAAAAACAATAATGCTTGAGACCACTAAAAGTGGTGCTCTAAAAGCACCACTAGTGATGTGGCAGTGGACGGGACCCACTGCTTGTGTCTTTTGTTTTTTTTTTTTTTTTGGTTAAAGTGCTTGCCAACTCATTAGTGGTGCTTTAGAGCACCACTTTTAGTGGGATGTATCATTACCCATCCAAAAATTAATTTTCAACGAATACTGTTACATGCACTATACTACAGTTGATCTAAAAAGTGAGACGTCACAATGACGAGGGTAAAGATTTTATTTATTTTTTTTTGACAATGAAGATGTTAGCTTGTAACTAATTTTTTTTATTATAGGGTTGTTTTAGAAAGTTAGTTAAAAATTAATTTTTTTAATTTTTAAATTTTTTAAAAATATATATATATATATATATATATAAATATAAAGCTTCGGACCCCCAGTGGGGGTGCTAGGGTCGGCTGTGATTGGGCGAAAAAACTATTTTTGTTTTGTTTTTTTTTTTTTCAGCCAATAATAAGCTGACACGTCACTGGGGTTGTCAGTGGGGAAGCATGACTGCTCTGTAAAAACAAACAAATCTAATAATTTATATCAAGTCATTCAATGGATACCATTTCTAGGAGAAATTATTCGATGCTCCAAGAGCACCATGTCAGCACCGCCAGATGGTGCTCCAAACCAATGGTAGGATGCCAATCCAGTTTTATGTTAGTGAATTTGCTAGATTGCCAGCAGTTAGGCTTGTTTTGAAAAGTAGAAAAAAAAAATTAATTTATTCATTTTTTAATAAAAAATATGTAAAAAATAGAGAGGTAATGTAATATAAATAAGTCATTAAGTTAATAAAGTGACTTTTCTCATACTTCTCAAAATGACCCTTAATCACTTTTTTCACTAGGGTCCTGTTGTAGTGTGCACCCCTTAAAGGGTTTTGGGCTCTGATTTTTGACCCGTTCGACTAATTCTCAGAAGAGCAATCACAACAATCCACCACTGCGATTCTCACTTAGATCCCAAGTTCAATTCCAGGAGGAATTGAACCCGTGACCGTGCGCCTTATGCACACAGTCTCGTGTACGCCCTTAACACTGAATCACCTTAAAGACTATTAATAGACACAACATTGATGAGATAACATTGACGGTTCAATGTTTAAAGTTTCTTCAAATTTCAAAAATCCCGCTTACAATTTGAAATTTAAAACTTGAATTTTTTGTATTTGAAAAACAACATATAAAATCAGATTCTTTCTGTTTCTTCTCTAATTTGTCTCAAACAACCGTTGCTATTATGGACCCTGAAAGTAGAGACAACAGCAAACACCTCATTGTGATCTCTGTCGCCAACTTTGTAACCAACCACCGCCTCAAGCAATGGCAACTGTAACACGTATCACAACTCTAGTAGCCATTACCACCACCTGGGACGAGCACAACCCACAACTAAGCAACCTGTTAAAACTACCAGAGTTCGGTTTCCCTGGCGGAGTGTTGCATTGTTCTCCTTCACTGATCCATAGGCAGAGTTGTCATATTTTTTTTTTATTATTAGAATAGGCAAAGTTGTCTTGTTTTGTTCTTTTTATTTAAAAAAAATGTAGTTTTGTGTCAGCCTTGTTGCAAAAAAGTTGCTATTTTTTGGATAGGTCAGGGTGTTTTTTCTGAAAGAAATATTTTATGTTTTTGATAAAATGCAAGATGTGTTAGGTTCTTTGTGTTATCAATTACGCAAACAAACGCTTTTACCAATTGTAATTAGTGGCCTGTTTCATCATGAATCGCTCGAACGATGGAGTGGTCGCTCGAGCGCAGAATCCCTGCTCTCAGAAGTTCAACCTGTTTGCAAACATGCTGGAAGAGTTCGATGTTCACTCAAGCGAAGGCAGTTTTGATTTCACACGTATGAGACACACTGCTCGAGCGACCATTCCATGGCTCAAGCAGTCTTCGCAACCCTGTTCACTATAAAGCTACGCGGAAGCTAGAATATAAGATTATAGCTTCTAGATCTTATTCTTGAGGGTTAGGTTTTTTATCTGGAGGTTCTTTACTTGTTTCCTTTGATATCTTTGTGAGTTTATCTCACGATCTAAGTCATTTACATCAAAGGGTTGTTTGATCATTCAAATTGAAGAGTTCTTGTTCGGTGGATTCCGAAGATTCAAGCGTGAAGGCTTTAAAGGAGTTTAAAGCGGCTCGTTGTTGTGGATTCAGCATGGGTGTTGTGGATTTAACATCCGACTAATTAGTTTTGAGACGAAGGCAGTGGTGAAAGAGACACAAGTTGTTGAAGACAATTTTATAGAGTGTTGGGTAAATTGTTTGGTAATCTTGTGCATTTTCATTCGTCACAGTGGATTGATTAGTGGTGTTTCGCCTGTAGTTTTTCAATCACAATTGGAGGTCTCCAATTGTGTTTTTTTTCCACCTAAAAATCGTTTGTGTCAATTGTTAATTGTGAAAAATAATTTAAATCACTTTCGTACGTGCTAGATGGTTTAGATTGCTAGTTTTGATTGTTTGGGGATTGTTGCAATTAAATCTGTTTCAAATCACGAATCACGTAGGTTTGTCAATTGGTATCAGAGCAGGTCACTCGTTCTTGTTTTTTTTATAAAAACTATAGGAGTGTAATTTTGTGTGATTTGTGTTAATGGATTCGATTCGCGAAGGTAACTCGACCCATAGACCTCGTTTACTTTATGGGACAAATTATTTTTTATTGGAAAGCTCGTATGAGGGTGTTTTTAAAATCAATTGATGAGAAAGTTTTGGCACTCTGTTATTTATAGGTGGAGTGAACATATGGTTATCATCGATGGTGTTAATATTCCCAAACCAATTGATAAATGTGATACAATAGATTATCAAAATTCGAGTTTGAACAGTAAAACGCTCAATTCTCTCTTTTGTTTCGTCACACTGGAAGAGTTTTGACATATTTGTACGTGTGAGGTAGCAAAAGAGATTTGGGACATTCTTGAAACTATTGACGAGGGTACTACTGCTGTTAAAAGGTCAAAACTTCAACACCTCCTCTTTTGAGACTCTTTTTATGTAAGAGGATGAGACGTTTGATGATTTTTATTCTAAACTTAGTGACATCGTAAATTCTTATTTCACACTCGGTGAAAAATTCCTGAATCTAAAATGGTTGGAAAAAATTTTGAGATCTTTACTCGAAAGGTTCCAGTCAAAAGTGACAGCTTTAGAGAAGGCTCAAGATGTTGAAAACCTCAAGCTTGATCAGTTGGTTGGAAACCTGCAGACTTATGAAACCCATAAGATTTCTAAGAAAAAACAAAAAGATAGTGTGATCTTTACTAGTGCTTATGAGATTGCTAAGAACCCTGAGATAGAAATTGATCTAGAATTTGAAATGGCGGCTATGTTTACTAAACAATTTAAAAAAAAATTAAAGAAAAAGAAGCCTAATTTCAAGGACTAGTTTAGAAGATAAGATTAACGATAAACCCAAAGCTATTCAACCCAAAGTTGCTCTGAAGACTAAAAAGAAGACTATGAGAGTCCAAGGAGTCAAGTGCTATGAATGCCAAGGTTTTGGGCATATTGCTCTCGAATGTCCTTTGAAAAAGGACCAAAAGAAAGTCTACACAGTGACTTGGGATGATGAAAGTGGATCAAAGCAAGAAACTGATGAAACCAAATCCGATGAAGACGGAGATAGTACCTACATGGCATTCTGGTCTACCGTTCACTCAGTTAACTCCCAAGCCAGTTGAGAATGCTCGTGGGCCTAGCCTGCATCGTGCTCCTACTTTTGATGGGAGTAATTATCTGTATTGGAAGTGTAAAATTAAAGTCTATCTCAGAGCTTGGGATCCGGAAGGTTGGCGCACAATTGAGGAGAATGTTGAAGTACCATTTGTGATTGATTCGGACACCAATCCAAAGATTGCCAAGCCATCTGAGGAATGGAGTGATGTTGAAAGAACTGACGTGGAGAGTAGTGAAAGAGTTATGAACACCATCCGAGAAGCACTTTCTGAAGGTGAACAAGATCGGATCTCTCATTGTAAGAATGCCAAAAATGCATGGGTTGTTCTTATGCAATTCAATGAAAGAACAGAGTCAGTTTCACAACCATCCAGTGATACCTACATCAGTGCCTTAGTCACTTGACTGGATTCTCGAGGAGAAACAAGAGCAAAAAGAAGATGATGAAACCTCAGAGGATAATGATGAGATAGATGATGAAGAACTTCAATAAGCTTTTGAAAAATTATATAGCAAATCTCTAAACTTATCCAATTTGAATGACAAACTCACTATCAAACTCAAAGTATGTGAAAGTAAGAATGTTAAGTTAAATGAGGAGATTTCTACAGCTAAAAAGGATGTCATCAAGATTTCAAGTGATAAACAAGCTCTCTGTGCAAAGCTTCTGACTTATGAGACCGAAAGGAATGAGCTTCTGAAAATCTATGCCATATATGAAGAAAAGATTGAATCCCTCGAGATGTCTCAAGTTGCTTAGAAGAGCTTGTCGGTTAGAAAGAGGAAAAACTCAAAAATGCTAGAGCCACAATTGATATGTGGAACAGAAGATCAAAGACACTTGAAGACATCATTGGGTCTCAACAAATGGGAGTGGTATATGCTATGGTGATGCAACATAGCAAAAAGGAAAGGCTCTTATAACTTATGACAAAGAACTCAAGCCAAGGGAAAGCTGAAGATCCAATAGGATAACAAGCCTCTCCATCAATTTAAAGGTGGTATGGCCACAAAAAGGGAGATAAAACTTGTTTTCATTTGTCATCATTGCGGTAGGTATGGCCACATTTGCCTTATTGTTTTGAGTTGTTTGGTAGTGTGTCTTAAAAAGTTAGAAATTCTAATACTTCATGTGTCAAGAGACAACCTTACATGTCTAGGAAGACCAAGATTCATAATGGTATTCATAACGCTAAGACATTTACTAATAATGCCAGTCCCCTTTTTGTGAAGACCAAAAAGATATGGGTAAGAAAGAGTGACTTGACTAGTTTTGTTGTTCACACTGCACTAAAAGCATGTGACTCACACATGTGGTATCTTCACGGTTGGTGCTCTCGTCACATGTCAGGTGACAAATCCTACTTCACATCCCTTGAGAAATATAAAGGAGGAATTGCTACATTTGGAAATGGTGGCACTTCTAAAGTCATTGGTAAGGGCTCTATAAATGTCTTCAGTCTTCCTAATTTGGAAAATGTATTGCTTGTTGATGGCCTTAAAGCCAATCTTTTTAGCATTAGTCAAATGTGTAACTCAAATCGAAGAATTATTTTCAAAAAATAAATGTGAAATTTTAGACAAAAAAGGAAATATTGTCATGCATAGGGTTTGCACATCTGATAATTGCTATGGGATTGTTATTACTAATGATCTCACTTGTCACTTGGTCATCATAAGTAATCTAGACTTACGGTATCAACAATTAGGTCACATGAATTTCAAAGACTTAACTAAGATAGCCAACAAAGAGATTGTGAGAGGAGTGCCCAAAATGGGTAAGACTTTAAACCAAGTGTGTGGGCCATGTCAATTGGGGAAGCAAACTCGAGTCCCTCACAAGAAAGTACATAGTTTAACAACCAAACGTCCTCTTGAGCTTGTTCATATGGATCTTATGAGACCCACTCGTATTGAAAGCATTGGAGGTAAAAGATATATATATATTTTTAACTGTTGATGATTACACTCGCATTTACATGGGTAAAATTTTTAAGAGAAAAATCTAATATGTTTGATACTTTCAAATCCTTAGTCCTTAAAATCCAAAATGAATAGGGTATTTCTATCGGGCATATCATAAGAATCTGAATTGATCATGGCCGTGAATTTAAAAATAGCTCGTTTTTGGATTTTTGTGATATGCATGGCATTAAGCATGAATTCTCTGCACCTATTACCCCATAGTAAAATAGAGTTGTTGAGAGGAAAAACAGGATTGTTCAAGAGATGGCTAGGGTCATGTTCCTTAGTAAGAAAATTCCTCCAAAGTTTTAGGCTAAAGCCTTCAATATCGCAGTTTATGTGGGGAATTGTGTGTATCTAAGGTTCGGTACATTATAAACTCCATATGAATTGTGAAAAGGGTTGAAACTTAATGTAAAATACTTCAAAACTTTTGAGAGTAAGTGTTATATTTTCAAAGATAGAGAGCCTTTGGGAAAATTTGACTCCCGTAGTGAGGAAGGTATTTTTCTAGAGTATTCAACCACAAGTAGAGCCTTCTGTGTCTATAATCTTTGCACTTAATCTATAATGGAATCTATCAATGTGGTTGTAGATGATACAAGTTCCCCAATTGCATCTCTACATGAGGAAGAACGTGGTGACCCTCAAATTTTGGATATGGCACCACAAAGTCAAGGAGAAGCACAAGGCAAAGCTCAAGAAAGTGAACAAGCACCAACTCCTATGGCAAGCCCTAGTCCAAAAAATGCACAAAGAGACACCACCACTACTACTCAGGTCACTACCAGTCTTATCTTGGAGCCATCGGCAAGGGTGAATCATCCGATACAACAAGTGACTGGGAGTGTCTCAGACCAAATGAAAACTCGAAAGCAAATTCAAGAGGAGCTATCTCATATGTGTTATATTTCTTTAATTGAACCTAAGAATGTAAAAGAGGCCTTACTAGATGATAGTTAGGTTAATGCAATGCATGAAGAATTAAGTCAATTAGAACGTAACAAAGTTTGGATTCTTATTCCTAGACCTAGAGATATGAATGTAATAGGTACCAAATGGATATTGAAAAATAAATCTGATGAGAATGGTACAGCGATTAGGAACAAAGCTAGGTTGGTTGCTCAAGGTTATACACAAGTAGAGGGCATTGACTATAATGAGACGTTTGCCCCTGTTGCACGTCTCAAATCTGTTCATATTTTATTTGTTGTTGCATGCTTTTTTAGATTTAAATTGTTTCAAATGGATGTGAAAAGTGTTTTTTTGAATGGGTACTTGAAGGAAGAGACCTATGTTGAGCAACCAAAGGGGTTTGAAGACCCTAAATTTGCAAATCATGTTTACAAGTTAGACAAGGCTTTATATAGGTTGAAACAAGCCCCTCAAGCTTGGTAAGGCTTACTACCTTTCTTCTTGACAATGACTTTCAAAGGGGTAGTGTAGACAAGACCTTATTTGTGAAACATACAAAGTCGCATATCCTAGTTGCTCAAATTTATGTTAATGATAATGTGTTTGGATCCATGTCTGAATCTCTTATGAAATATTTCTCAAATTGCATGACACATGTGTTTGAAATGAGCATGATTGGGGATTTTTTTTTTTTTAATGGATTCAAATTAATTAATTGTCGTTGGGTATGTCTGTTTCCCAAACCAAGTATGCTAAAAATCTTGTGTCCAAGTTCAGTCTAGAGTCGGCCAAATATACACGAACTCCCATGAGCAGAAGTCTTCACCTCTCTAAAGACTCCTCTGGCACTGATGTTGATCCTACCCTTTCTAGGAATATGATATGGAGTCTTTTATACCTCACAGCCAATCAACTTGGCATTACATTGAGTATAGGTGTTTGTGCCCATTATCAAGCCTGTTCTAAAGAGTCTCATCTTCTAGTTGTCAAACGAACTATCAAGTATGTTAGTGGGACTTTGGGGTATGGGATTTGGTTCTCGTCCGACACCACAACTAATATCATTGGCAGGGTGTACTGATGATTGCAAAAGCACATCCGGAGGGTGTTTTTACCTTGGGAATAATTTGGTTGTATGGCATAGCAAAAAGAATAATGCCATCTCTCTTTCAACCACATAGACTGAATATATAGCTGCAGAGAGTTTGTGCTCAAATGATTTCGATGAAGCAATTGTTTCATGATTATGGTATAGACCAGGACATACTCTTCTCTGTGACAATACTAGTGCCGTCAATATCTCCAAAAATCTAGTCCAACACTCTCGCACTAAACATATTGACATTCGTCACCATTTCATTAGAGAGTTAGTTGAGGAGGGCCTTGTTATTCTTGAACATGTACCCACTGAGCATTAAAGAGCAAATATTTTTACAAAACCCCTTGATTTTCTTAGGTTTGAGTTCCTTAAAAACACCCTGGGAGTAGTGCTCATAAACTAAAGTATGACTTTTAGCATGAGTGGTTGTGTGTGATTGGCGTTTTGTGTGCTTGGATGTTATAATCTCATTATCATTGATACTTGTCATCTTTGCACATAGATTTATTTGAACATCTCTCATGTTGCTTACAAAGTTTTATGTGTCTTTGTCCCTGGTTCGTTTTGAATGTACATGCTCATTGCTTTCATGATCTCATTGTGTACACATCCTTGAGTTCAACTGTTGCAGGGGTTTCCACATAAGTGATCAAATTTCTCTATGAACTACTAGCACTGTGTCTCATGCATTTCTAGAGGAATTGACCTATACTAGCAGATCATGGGTAATGTTGAGTCTCTTAACCACCTATCATCTTTTTGCATCTCCACGACTTTCCCCTCAGTTCTTTATAGTCAAGGCATGAGGAAAAGGCTACCCCAGAGGCACCAACTAGGCCATCTTTATTCTCTTTATGCTTCTCTGTTTTGGTTTCCATACCCTTGAGCATGAAACCCGCCAATGAGTGAGCAAAAGAAACAAAGAAAAGTAATAAGAAAAAAAATCTGATTCTTTGATTGAGGGGGAGCCTCTATCTTTACTTAACAAATAGCCCTTGTTTTCTTGTGGTTTGACTTTCCTCAATCGTGTGTAGATTCTCCTGTTAGAGGTCCAGCCATCTGATCATTACTAAGATTAACTCTAACGATTGTGACACTCAAGAATTGCACACACACACACACACACACACACACACACACACACACACAATATGTAAGCTCTCATGTTTATCCTCGAGATGTACATTCATATGCTACCTATGTTCATTAATATATGCTTACCTGACTTGCCCATGCACTACAACAAATCTAGGCTATTGTGAGGAAATTTGGTGATGATTTTTTTTTTTTTTTGGTCTTAAAATTTAACCCAAAGATGATGAAATATTAATTTTTTCATTTGTTTTAATTTTTCTCAAAAGTATAGGAGATGAAAACAAAATTTCATCTACAAAAATGAGGTGCCAATTTCATTTGTATTGGGGCTAATTATTTTAGCTCATTGGAGACGAACATTTTTGTCACAAAATATATATATATATTTTTTGCGACGAACGTAATTCGTCACCAATAAATTTCCTACCTATTAAACAATGTCGTTGCATATTTCCATTTACTTGGCGACAAATATATTATTTACTGGGAAGGATAAGTTGTGGAAGATGAAAATATTTCGTTACCAATAAATACTCCATCATGCAAACGACGTCGTTTCATTTTTTTTTGTTAAATGGGTGACAAAGATATTTTTGTCTCGGAAGAATAAGTTGTGGGAGGCAAAAATATTTTCTCACTAATAAATTCTACCTGCGTAAGACGGATTATGATTGATTGCGTAACGAATATATTTTTCGTCTCATAAGGTTAAGTTGTGGAAGACAAAAATATTTGTCGCCAATAATAAATTCTTTGTCCTTGTATTTAAGGAGACACAAATATTTTATCACTAATTATTTCTTTTTATTAAAATGTTCTAGTTTTGTGTTTCGGAGCAGTGAAACCGTGACCCCAAGAAACACACTTTGACCCTTATCACTCATTTTCATGTACACGGACACTGAAGTCGTGACCCAAGAAGACACTCTCTACAAACCCTTATTTCTCTCTCACACTTGAGCCTACTCATTTCTCACAAGTATCGGAGTCGTGACTCAAAAAGACATTCTATAAACCATTTCTTCTCTTTCACACTAAAGCCCCTCTCTTCTATCTCACACTTAAGCCCTTCGTGCATGCCAACATTGAAGTTGTTATCCAAGAAGGCACCCTATGCAAACCCATTATTCTTTCTTACAGTGAAGGCCCCTCTTGCACGCAAGCACTTTTTCTCATTGTCGGAACCAACTCTATCCTTTCTCCCGAAATACCGGAAACCGGACTCCGAAATGGGCAAAATGGCCTGCGGCCACAAAATGTAGCCCACGGCCACTGAGAGCCCCTCTACAAAAAAATAAAAAAAGGAAAAAGAAAAAAAAAAGAAAATTAATTTAGCTATTTTTTGTGAGAAAAAATACAGAGAAAAAATAATAATAATTTTTTAATTTTCAAAATTAATAGAAAATATTACCTTATTTAGTATGGAGATTTCAATAATTAATTTTTAATTTTTAATCTGTATTTTTTTAGTGAATATTTTTTAATATTATAATTCTTTTTCTTACCTTTTAGATCTCTTTAATTTAGAAAATGGCAAATTGCAACAGTAGTTCCTGTATTGTGTCATATCGGTTCCTATAATTTCAATTAGCTTGATTTTGACCATGAATTTATGATTTTGTTTCAATTTGGTCTAATTGATTATAACTTTTAATTTTTTTTAATGAAAAATATGTATATAAATGGCATGTGCCATTTTTTTTATAATAAAATTATAAATTTACTAACCTCAGTGAGTTAATTTCAATCAATTCAGTAATTATTTTCATTTAAAAACACTAACGACATTTTCAATTGGACCAATTTGACACAAAATTTAAAATTAAAGTTTAAAATTGTGTCAATTGAAAGTGTATGGACTAAAATGACACAAAAGACAAATTATAGGGATCACCAGTGTAATTTGCCCTTTAGACAAACTTAAAAAGTAGAAAATTTATGAAAACACTATAAAAAATTCACTACATACAAAAAAAATATAAAAATTTAGTACATTGCCATGTTTTTTTTAAAAAAAATATAAAAATTGATTTTTCTTGATTTTTCATAAATATTTTACTTTTTAAGTATATTTTAATTAGTTGTATTTAAAAAGGAACAAATAACTCAAACTTGATTTTTTTTTTCTTCATATTATTGTTCGCTAGTTTTGGAAGTTAATTTTTTTTTTTAATTAAATTCTCATAAATTATTTTTAAATGGGTTTTCATTTGTCATTGTTGAATTGTTTTTCATATTTTGATTAATGTTTTTTATTTTTTTTACTTTTTAGATGCACAACTAAAAGTAAAAATAAACAAAAAAAGTAACAAACATATATATATATAAAAAATCACTAAGGCCTCCAATTAATTTAAAAACCTCTTCCAAAAAATGAAACTAAACAAAACCTTTTAATTTTGTCATAAAAATCAAAAGAAGGGGTTTTTTTTTTTAAGCTGAAAATTTTACTTTCATAAGGAATTTTTTTTGTCAAAGAACGAAGCCAAATATTTGATGCCACACAAAAAAAGTGCCTAAAATTGATGATTGGTGACAAAAATTATTTTGTAAAAAAAAATAGATTTTTTGGACTTATTGTAGACAAAAAAATTTCCTCACAAAAAATATATAAAACAATTACTAATACATATCTAAAGGCAATTTCTTTTCTTCTAAGGGCTGAGAAGTTGAGGGGTTGTGGATCTATGTCTTGAGGACCCTCATATTTATTGTCTTCAGGATCTGTAAGGAAATTGGAGACATTGCTACTCTTGAGGACCCTCAAATTTCATCTGTGTCTCACTTGTTACCTCCGTTCTTTCTCTGGTTTGCTTACTGTTGCAACCCAACACAGAGGGACCAACTCTTTGCTGAAGCATTCTTCCACAATCTGATTAGACGGGACTCTAACGATACACATGTATCTCTCTCTTCCTTTCTCTCTTCCCTCCTGTTATGAATGTGACACCTCGAAATAAATACAATAACCAGCCTACAATATTAATTGAACAACAACACAAGATGAAATAATTATCATTCATTTACTTCGAGTTTCTTGTACAAAAGTGCAACATATGCGGATATACATTCACAAATCTAAACCTAAATCTACATTATATTACATGATGAAGAATGTAAGATGAAAGATAAACAATTAAGAGAATTCCATAAAGGCTTACAACTTTCTAAGCCAGTACTTGGTTACAACAAAATGGATTTAAATCCAGTACATTTAACGGCCCTTGGCTTGTACAAAACAAATACACAATTAAACAAAAATAAAGCTCTTGCTCTAAGTCCTCCCAAGCTATTTCCTTGGTGGAGGCATATCACTAGCACCTAAAAATGTTTTTCCCATATAGGGTGAACTAAAGCCTAGTAGAAATAATCCAACACAACATATGAATTTTAACAAAGGTATAAGGTGAATGTATATGCAATGCTCGTGCCAAAGAATTTCATTTCTTCTTTCTCATGATCATACGATACCCGATTAATATCACAGTTATCAATCATGTCCTTTAGAATAGAAAACACGACAGTGAATCATACTTAGGAAATTTCAAAACAAATCCAACCTTTTCAGAAATTTCATCCGGAGGAAACCGTAAAACGGGACCCATGTAAACGTAGGCTATACAAGCACTACTATTGCCATTTCACGAAAATTTCGCCTGCGAGATCGGTACCCATGTACACGCACGATTTTTGAGTATTTCACCTTAGACACTCCGGCTAACTTATTTCAACATACAACATTCAATTCTCGAATTCACCCATTTTCTCAAATGAAACACATTTCCAAAGTATAAATATGAAACAATGCTCAATGCTAATGAATAGAAAAATAGTTTCAATTCTCCTAATCCTCATGCAATTTCTACAACAATCATAGCTATCCTCCACCGATAGCCCAAAACAAATATCTCTAATAAATAGAAAATTTCAATAACAATATATATTATTATCATTTTCAAGATGTGAGCGATATAACATATCTAACTCCACCATCATCATCAATATCTTGTATCACCATTGTGGAGAAGTGGTTTGGAAATACTCTTTAGATTCTGGGAGACGCTAGTGATCCTCAACTAGTCACCTGAAATGATACAAACACTCCGGTCGGGGGTGCCGGAATTAGCACTTTGACGGACAAGTCAGTTCAGACACTCAGGATAGCTTGTTTACTAAGTTAAGTGAAGTTATTCTTACATACCTTTCTAAATCTGTGGTTCTTGTATTTATACTTGCTTTTTGGGCCTCGGGGCCTGAGCCTACTTTTATCCCATTCCCCTTTTATTTATTCGGAGTTACTGATCTCCGGCTATTCAGCCTTCCTAACGTATTCGGCATCCTAGTCACGCAATATGGTGCCGAATAATATCTGATTTCTGGGGTACGCACCTTCCGACTCTTCTATTTATTCGGCTCCCACAATTGCCCCCTAAGCACTTTACCAACGACAGTTGGCTGGAGTGCTTGGTTCTGAATTTCGAAAAGTCAGAGTCAAAATTCGACGGTTGGCCTCATCCTCATGCGGATATCTAAGCGCGCCCCTTTCGGTTGTCGTGTCGACTTCTCGTCCTCTCGTACGTGTCTATTTATTGCGATTTAAAATTTTGATGTCCTTTTGAGTATTTATTTTATGACGCTCGTCGCTGGATTGCCTTTTGAATTGTCCCTGCAACTCTCTTCTCGATATCCTCTTCGTCCTTTATAAGTTCTCTCATTCCTTGCTTTGAAGACTCTTTCTGGTTTATTCCTTCCTTGGCATATTCTTATAAACTGTAGGGTATGGCGAAACATTTAAAAGACTTTCTCTCGTCAGATCGAATTGCTGGCTTTAAACGCCATTTCTCCATTCCTGATGATGTCCGTCTGTCGTTTGTGGCAGACGGCACTCTTGATATGGAGAGGGAGGACAAAATCACGATTGTCTTTCCTCTTTTGTCAATCGCAGAGGGTAGAGTCCGTTTTCCCTTTCACCCGTTTCTTAGGGCTGCGCTTCGCCATTGGGGTTTAAACCCTTCCCAATTCAATGTGAATTTCTTTAGAATTATAATGGGGGTTATAGCGCTCAACCGTCGCCTTAGAATTAACCTTCGCATTCTAGCCATCCGGCATTGCTATGCCTTGGCTAAGTTTTCTGGTCGGCACGGGCATTTCTTCCTTAGGGCCATGGATATCGACCATCATCTAATTACTATGCTTTCCAGTTTTGGGAAACGAGTTGATGATGTTATGGTCGTTGTCCAGGGTAACTGGGAATTTGGTGAAGGGAAGGATCACGTCAACCATATTCCTAGACGGGGGGGCAAGTCAGGTGGCCGATTGCTTCCTCGCTTTTATTATTTGTTCATTTTTGTTGTAAAGCCTCTTCTTTGAAATGTTACGGCTTGGCTTGTGTAGGGAACGATTTGTAGAAAGTCCTGTCTGTGACTGACAACGCCGTTCTTTCGGATATCAAAGTCGCACTCAAGTGTTTCGGTTGTCGAAGTCTTCAGAAACAAGGAAGGGCGGCCCACGTTCTACTTCGTTACGAGCCGACATATACGACCTTCTCAGCAGCAGAAAATATCCCGGTTCCGGAGGGTGAAGATTCTCTTATCGCTCTTATTTTGTCCGACTTCAAAAACTTGGGGCAGGTTGGTTTTGAAGGGTCTGATTCGGAGCGGGATGTAGCTAATATTACCGAATCAGATCAGTACGAAACCGAGTCTGACAAGGTATTGAATTCGGCCGATCCTTCATCTATTTCGGGCCGAGGGGATCTTCCACTTGACGGTGTTTTTCACGGCTTAGAGGATCTTCCCGCCGCAGGCCCCGAAGACATAGCCGGGTTAAGCCTGACAAAACTTGCCAGGAAGGCGAATGCGGAAAGGTTGGTCGTGCGGCGAAGAGCGGAGGCCTTTCCATCTGAAGTACCACCCGCCACTGAATCTTAACTCTCCTTGCCTGTTAGCGAATCAGAGTCCTTGCGCGTTATTGACGTGGTGACGGCAAAAAATCAAAATGTCGAATCTACTTTGATTGTGCCGGCGGGCCAAGAAGTTGAGGAAGAGGCAGAGAAATGCCCTGCCGAGTTTGAGACCGACTCAGAAGAACAAGGTGGCAAACGTCCTCGATTAGAGGGATCGAATGTGATCATTCCTTTTGTCATTCAGCCGATGATAAAAAACATGCCGATTTCTTCTGATGCTTCAGCGCTTGAAGATCCAGAAGTCGCATTCAGCTTGACTACGTCCATGTCGTTGCCATCTGACAGGGAGGCTTTCCGGGTGGAACCAGATCTGAATGTGAGAGCACTAGCCGCCCAATCGGCACTTTTGGTACATATTCGGACTTTGGTTCACTTAATCCAAATACTGTTGAAGTTATGGTTTTAAATTCTTATTTTGCAAACCGTCGGAAGTATAGCCGATATGGGCCATCGCCATCGCGACGCCGTCAAACAGATTGGTCATTTACGAAAGAAAGTTGAGGGCCAGAGGAGAAGGGCTGAGGTCAAAGCTTTGAGGGCGAACAAGGAAGCTTCAAGGGCCAAGGCCGAGGTGGAGAGGGCTCGTAGCGCGGATCAATTGAGATCGGATGCCGAGAAGGAGGCGAACGCGAGCGAAGATGCGCTCAAATTAGCCCAGAAGGCGGTCTCCAAACTGGAGGCTGAGTTGGCTGAAATGAAGGTGGCGAAGGAAACAGCCGACTCGGAGGCTTCCAAAGTATTCGAGGCCAGGAAAAATGCTGGACTCGCCGAGTATTTGGACCAAGTCCCCAAGTTTGAAAATCGGGGATTCAAACATGGCTGGCACAAAGCCCTTGCTACTGCTAAAGTTTCATTGATTATGCCAATACCATATGAGCAAGTGGATGTTGAGCCATTGGAGTCTGATTCCGATGACTGATCTGGGCGAGTGACATAGTTTTTAGGATGTCGAATGTATTTTTATAATTTTTAATTTGGCATTTTTCACGTGTTGCTACAATCATAGTTTTTTGCTAGGCATTTTCATGCGGGCTTGTAGCTTTTTGTTTAGTAATTTGCGTATATAAAATTTCATGAGTTGTGCTCAACTTGTTAAGGAAAATGTTGTTGATGAATGATATTGCTTTCGGTTGCGAAGCCGAATGGGCCTAACTCATGGGCTAGCTGAGGCACAGCTTGATCGGCGCTTGCGCTTGAAAACATGGCCGACCAGATTAGTAAATCTGCCCTTGCCTTACCCAAGGCACGAGCTTGGGAAGCCGAATCTTGGGACGAGATTAGTAAATCTGCCCTTGCCTTAGCCAGGGCGCGAGCTTGGGAAGCCAAATGGGCCTAACTCGTGGGCTGGCTGAGGCATAGATTGATCAGCGCTTGCGCTTGAAAACATGGCCGACGAGATTAGTAAATCTACCCTTGACCAGATTAGTAAATCTGCCCTTGCCTTAGCCAGGGCGCGAGCTTGGGAAGCCGAATCTTGGGACCAGATTAGTAAATCTGCCCTTGCCTTAGCTAGGGCGCGAGCTTGGGAAGCCGAATGGGTCTAACTCGTGGGTTGGCTAAGGCACAGATTGATCGGCGCTTGCGTTTGAAAACATGGCCGACCAGATTAGTAAATTTGTCCTTACCTTAGCCAGGGCCCAAGCTTGGAAAGCCAAATCTTGGGACCAGATAAGTAAATATGCCCTTGTCTTATCCAGGGCGTGAGCTTGGGAAGCCGAATGGGCCTAACTCGTGGGCTGGCTGACGCACAGATTGATCGGTGCTTGCGCTCGAAAACACAGCCGATGAGATTATTAAATTTGCCCCTGACTAGATTAGTAAATCTGCCCTTGCCTTAGCTAGGCGCGAGCTTGGGAAGCCAAATCTTGGGACCAGATTAGTAAATCTGCCGTTGCCTTAGCCAGGGCGCGAGCTTGGGAAGCCGAATGGGCCTAACTCGTGGGCTAGCTGAGGCACAGATTGATCGGCGCTTGTGCTTGAAAACATGGCCGACCAGATTAGTAAATCTGCCCTTGCCTTAGCCAGGGCACGAGCTTGCGAAGCTGAATAGGCCTAACTCATGGGCTGGACAATTGTCATCCGTCTTTTGACATTTGGGATTACTGACGTTCCCTCGGGAGAGCTGCATACATTGAAGGATAAATGGGGCGGGTGCACGCCAGAGGCCCTACTTATTTCCATTCAGGCAACTTGGGAGGGATGAAGATTGGCTGAATTAGGCACCGTAATGAGTCGCAGTAGCGAGCCTATGCGTACAGGAAGAAGAACGTCCAAGGATCGGGAAACACAGTAGCCCCTTAGTCGTTGAAGCAGATCGCCCCGAAAGGACAGGCAACAATGGGGAAATTCTCCGTGCCCGCGACCGAGAATTGAGCCCGATGCGACGCCACAACCGTTGAGTTTTGTGGTTTTTGTGAGGAATAGACCAATGACGGAAGCAGATTCTATCATTAAAGACCCAGGTGTGGTAGTCGAGTTCGCTCGACAGATCGTCCCGCTGGAAGTCCAACAATCGATGGTCGGACGTCAAGATTTCGAAGTATTTCGAGACGGCATACATGGGGCCGTGAAAGGACTATATACTGCTTACGAAGTCGGCATGCGTCTGCGGGAAGCGCGAAGTGAGAGTGAGAAAAAGGACGAAAGGAATCGCAGTCTGGAGATTCGCGCGGAAAAGGCTGAGCGTGAGCTTCGGGAGCTGAAGAATGTTCAAACGAGCGCGTCAGTGGCGGCCGATCAATCTAAATTGGTCGTTGAGGAGAGAGTGACCCAATGGACCTCGGGTTATGAAAAGGGGTTTCAGGACGGCCTGAAGGTTGGGATAGAGAAGACCAAACGAGACCTTGCCGAGGAGGTCTGCCGATGTGAAAATCGTGGATTCAAGCACAGCTGGATCAAGGCCCTTCAAACCGAGAAAGCTCTCGAAGCCGTGGGCATTGATTCGGCTTCGCCCCTGTATCATCGTCACTACTTACCCTATTCCGATTTTGAAATTGAGAAGAGCGACGATGAGGGCGCCGAATAAATAGACTTTGGAACGCGAGAACAGACTTCGCGCCGAACAAATAGAATTTCTTTTATTTTCAATGTTCGTATTTGGTCTTGAAGTGTTATGTGCTTAATTAAACGTATTATTTCAACTTATTGGCAAGTTTTGTGTTGTGTGTTGCAAATGTTTAAACATGCATTGACCGGCTCGAATTAAGAACAATTCTCAGTGAATATTTATTCGGCCAGTGAAGTGGTCCGAATGCATCTCTCACAAAGGCTCCGAATCCGGAGACTATTTTGGCCAATCGTTATATCCACTTAGGGCGCTCCGAATTCGGAGTCATAATCGGCCTTAAGAGGCTTAATCGGCCCTAAGATGTCATGCGCCAAAAGGGGCTCCAAATCTGGAGACTTTATTTTGGCCAATCGTGATATCCATGAAGGGCGCTCTGAATCCAGAGACTTAATCGGCCCTAAGGTGTCATGCACCAAAAGGGGCTTTGAATCCGAAGACTTTAATTTGGCCAATCGTGATATCCACGAAGGGTGCTCCGAATCCGAAGACTTAATCGGCCCTAAGGTGTCATGCACCAAAAGGGGCTCCGAATCTGGAGACTTTATTTTGGCCAATCGTGATATCCACGAAGGGCGCTCCGAATCCGGAGACTTAATCGGCCCTAAGGTATCATGTATCAAAAGGGACTCCGAATCCGGAGACTTTAATTTGGCCAATTGTGATATCCACGAAGGGCACTCCAAATCCGGAGACTTAATCGGCCCTAAGGTGTCATGCACCAAAAGGGGCTCCGAATCCAGAGACTTTATTTTGGCCAATCGTGATATCCACGAAGGGCGCTCCGAATCCGGAGTCTTAATCGGCCCTAAGGTGTCTTGCACCAAAAGGGGCTTCGAATCCGGAGACTTTATTTTGGCCTTAGAAGGCTTAATCGGCCCTTGAAGGCTTGGGAGCGAGCTTGAGAAAACGAGAAGCTTTGTATTGCAACGGTGGAATATGTATAAATATCAAGCCCACAGGTCGGGTCAATGATAGAAGTTACGTAATTGTATTGAATTCCAAGGCCGTGGCAGGCTTCTTCCTGACATGTCTGAGAGCCGGTATGCCCATGTTCCTGTGATGGATTCTATAACGTTGACATGGATTTCCTCTGAAGGGCTAATACTCGGCTCCAGGATGAAACCTACTTCGACGGTCCGTTTGATCTCAGAATTGATGGCGGAGGCTAGGCACGCCAAGGCATCCGCGTGTGTGTTCTGGTCGCGTGTTATTTGGTTCAGTTCGTGATGGTCAAATTTTGCCAGCAAGGAATTGTTCGTTTTCATGTAGGCCGCCATACGATCGTTTCTTGCCGTGTACTCCCCTTTTAGCTGACTGATTACCAATTTTGAATCACAAAACACAAGCAGACGCCGAGCGCTGAGAAGGTGCGCATTCCGCAGACCGGCTAGAAGGGTTTCATATTCGGCTTCGTTTTTTGAGGCTTCAAAGCCAAGCTTGATGGCCTGCTTAATTATTGTGCCGTCTGGAGACATGATTACAACTCCGACGCCGCTGCCCCTTTGGTTAGACGATCCATGACAGTATAATTGCCAAATATCCCCGACATAAATTCTCCAGTTCGGCTTTAGTCGAACTTCAGCCTTTGGTCGAACTTCGTCAGGTTTGAGGTTGGCAAGCTCACCGGTGAATTCGGCAACAAAGTCGACCAACACCTGCCCCTTGATTACGGTTTTAGGTAAAAACTGAATGTCGTATTGGCCAAGTTCAAGTGCCCATTTTGAAACACGTCCTGATGCTTCTGCACTTCGTAGTACTGATTGGAGGGATAATCTGTTAGCACCCCAATGCTATGTCCCTGGAACTAATGCATCAGTTTTCTTGCCACCATGACTAGGGCTAAGATGAGTTTTTCCAGTGGAAGGTAGCGTGTTTCGGCGTCAACCATTGCCTTGCTCACATAATACACTGGTCGTTGCTCCCCCTCCTCCTCTTTTAGCAGTACGGCGCTAACGGCCCTATCGGAAACTGCCAGATATAGAATGAGCGGGTCACCAGCGGCGGGTGTTGTCAAGAGAGGTACTGAGCGGAGGTAGGTCTTGAGTCCGTTGAAAGCTGTTTCGTATTTGGCGGACCATTCAAAAGCCTTACCCTGCCATAGTGTCTGAAAGAATTGTCGGCAGTGATCTGTAGACCGGCTGATGAACCTGTTGAGTGCAGCGGCCATCCCCATCAACTTTTGGACTTCTTTTACTGAACGAGGGGAGCTAAGTTCCAAGATTGCTGTGACTTGCCTCGGGTTGGCTTCGATTCCTCGGTGATTGACGATGTAACCCAGGAATTTGCCAGAGCCGATTCCGATTCCGAACGCACACTTGGAAGCGTTCAGTTTCATTCTGTATTTGCGTAAGATGCTGAATGTCTTTTGTAGATCAGCTATATGACTCTGTTCTTCTTTGGACTTGACCACCATATCGTCGATGTATACTTCTATAGTGTGTCCGAGTTGCTCTTTGAACATGGCGGTGACCAGTCTTTGGTAGGTTGCCCCTGCATTCTTCAGCCCAAAAGGCATAACTTTGCAACAGTAGGTTCCTCTTGGGGTGAGGAATACAGTTTTGTCCTGGTCATCTGGATGCATGGTGATTTGATGGTAGCCTCTATAAGCATCGAGGAAGCTCATACGTTGATGGCGAGCCATCGCATCGACAAGCTGGTCGATTCTGGGTAGAGGAAAGCAGTCTTTGGGGCAAGCTTTGTTCAGATCCATGAAATCGACGCACACTCGCCAATTCCCATTTTTCTTCTTCACCACCACTGTATTGGAGAGCCACGTAGGGTAAGTGACTTCTCTAATTGCCCCGGCGTCAAGCAGTCTGTCTACCTCCTCAACAACGGCAGCAGTGTGCTCCGCGGCTAACCGCCGGCCTTTCTGAATGATCGGCTTACATCTGGGATTGACATTCAGATGGTGCTGTGAAATTGACGGGTCTATTCCCGGCATTTCGTATGAAGTCCACGCAAAGACGTCGAGGTTGTTGAGCAAGAAAGAGATCAGCTGCTGCCTATCGGCCTGATTCAGAGAAGCGCCGATCATGAAGAACTTTTCTGGGCTTCCATCGATGTCAACTCGATCTAAACCTTCCGTGGCCTTCTCATTTGGATGCCGCCCAACATCATCAAGGATCTCCCGATTCGGCACCTCAATGGAGTTTACTTGCAGTTCTTTTGGCGTTTTGACGGCAAGGAGATAACATGCTTGTGCCGATTTCTGGGAGCCGCGAATTTGCTCAATGTTGTGTTCTGTTGGGAAACGTAGCAGTTGATGATAGGTGCTTGGGACGGTCTGCAAGGTATGCAACCACGATCGCCCCATGATGAGATTGTACGGCGATGGCAGCCTGACGACCAAGAATTCCGCATCCACTGTTCTGGAACCTGCTCGAACTGGTAAGCTGATCTTTGCCATTGGGTACTTTGGATTGGCATTGAAGCCGAATAGTGGATAAGGAGCCAGAGTCAGGTCTGACTCGTTGAATCCGATTTTGATGAAGGTTTTATAATACATAACCTCTGAAGTACTGCCTTGGTCGATAAGAACGCGTTCGACGGTGAACCGGTTTACGCGTAGCTCAACAACCAATGGATTGATGTGAGGGAGTGTTAAGCCGATCAAATCAGAGTCGTCAAAGGTGATACTTGGCGTTTCTCGGAACCGCTTTGCTGGCGTGACTTGCTGTTGGGGGCCTGGATGTGATTGGATCGCATGCACGGCCGGGGCTGCTGGCAGGCTGTATATCATGTGGACGGTGTCAAGCGGAAATGCATCCTTCGGAAGGGCCGGTGTTTTGATCGCACTCCTTCGGACTCATTGTTGGAGATATTCGTCATTTGCCAACTCCTCAAGATGATCTGTTGAGGCATAGCGGCCATCAGTTTCTTGCTGTCGGGCTCGAGATCGTCGATCATCTGCCCTCGAGGGTCGCTCAGAAGCATGGCGCACTGTTTGTTTGGATTTTACTATTTCCGAGGCCAGATCACAACGAAGGCGTTCGTTCTCAGCGATGATGTTGTCCAACCTCTATTTGGTTTGCCTAGCTTGTGCCATGGTCGCTTGTATTGTCTTTTGCGTTGGGTTTGAAGATGAGCAGAGGTCCAAGGCAAGTCTTGCTGCGATGGTTTTTGGTCCAAGCGAGTTTGTTGGAGTGAGGTCATCTCTCTGTGTGGTCTCGTCAGTGGCTATCGGAGGATCTTCAGTCACGCCTACCATGGATGTATTTGAGTATTCCCACAAACGGCACCAATTGTAGAGAAATGGTTTGGAAATACTTTTCAGATCCTGGGAGACGCTGGTGATCCTCAGCTAGTCACCTGAAAAGATACGAACACTCCAGTCGGGGGTGTCGGAAGTAGCACTCCGACGGACAAGTCAGTTCAGACACTCAAGATAGCTTGTTTACTAAGTTAAGTGAAGTGATTCTTACATACCTTTCTAAATCTGTGGTTCTTGTATTTATACTTGCTTTTTGGGCCTCGGGGCCTGAGCCTAGTTTTATCCCATTCCCTTTTTATTTATTCGGAGCTACTGATCTCTGGCTATGCAGCCTTCCTAACGTATTCGGCATCCTAGTCACACAATATGGAGCCGAATAATATTTGATTTCTAGGGTACGCACCTTCCGACTCTTCTATTTATTCGGCTCCCACAACCATCATTAAGACGTGAGTGATATTACAAAACCAACATCATTCTTCAATATTTTTCCAACACATGCCAAACCCATGGTTTTAGAGCAAAACCTCATTTTCTTTCAAAATCATTTTTGAGTAGAGAAAGATATCATTTCAATTACATAAAACCCAGCATCATTTTCATTATCTTTACAAGATCAACATTTGATATTTCTAGGGCAAAATTCCCTTTTTCTTTACAAATCATTTCCAAAGGTGAAAACCCATCATTTCATCATAGATCAACAATAAACACCTTTCTACAAGCATTTCCAACAAATCATTTGAAAACCCCACTTTTTGATTTCCAACCAAAATCCTAGATTTGTCTAAAATCTCCAAAAACACAATATTGTTTTAAAAATAACAAATAGCTAAGTTAAAATTCATAAGTGGTGCAGAGAATCCTTACCTCAAACTTAGAAGAGGAAGAAGGAAGAAAGCGCAAAAAGTCGACGGAGACGAAATGATGATTTGCTCTGATGAAAATGAAGCCCTCGACAAGCTCTACACTTAATCTCAAAAGAGCAAGGTGAGGAGATGCTTCCAAGTGAGTAGATCAGAAGATCTTTGAGCGAAAAAGTGAGTTAGAGAGAGAAAAGAGGGACTCACAGTTTAAAGAGGGAAAATAAAAGAAAAAGTGAAGAAAAGGGTAAGTGAGGGCCCTATTTATAGTGCTAGGTTAAAGTGGAATAAGGTCCCAGAATCAACCTAAAAGAACAAGTCAAAATCCCCAAGAAGTAGGGCCCAAAACCGAACTAAAATCTGGGAAAAAAAAAAAAAAACTTGCAGGGGTCAACCCTTGTGTATGTAGTGTCGACCTTTCAAGAAGAACTGACAATGCTGGCAGCAAACAAGGTGTCAACCCTTGGACCAGAGGTGTCGACACTAAATTTCAGCAACCAAACCCAGATTCTACTGTATACAAGGGTCGACCCTTTCCAGACTGCTGTCGACCCTTGAGGCCAACAACAAGAGACAAGTGTCGACACCACTAAGGTTGGTGTCGACCCTAAATTTTAGTAGCTATTCCAAGAACATAGCAGCAAGATGGTGTTGACCCTTCCAACACTGGTGTCGACCTTGGAGCTTAAGAAAACACTGATAAGAGGGCAGTGTCGACCCCAATATGGGCGGTGTCGACCCCCGAAGCCAAAACCAAGTATGAAGAGAAAAGAATGACCATCACGAATATGGTTTCCCGAATTCATAAGCAATAAATAGATCGGTTCTAAGCCTGGATCACTATAACCTCCATTCCTTAAGGAATTTCATCTCCGAAATTATAAATCAAACTTTAAAACAATGTTTAAACCAATTACAACAATGATAATCAATCAATTCCATTACCATGACCCATTCTCTGGTCATCCATTTTCTTCAACTCGATACACAAGTTCCAACATTAAAAGTACAATTCACATTTTCCAAATCATATACAATGTTTCCATATTTGCAAACATATACAATGTTTTCATATTTCATTAACATAATATAATCTCAGTACATGTTCAAACATTAACAAATAAGTCTGAATACTTCTCACGGACCTCCAACTCACGTTCCCAAGATGCTTCCTTAACTTTATGATGTTTCCATAACACTTTTACCAAAGGAATTGTCTTACCTCGCAAGACTTGGTCTCGAGTATCTAAGACCCTCACTGGTTTCTCCTCATATGAGGCATCTTCATCTACCTCTAAGTCGGTCCAATCCAACTCGTGCAATGGATCCGGCTCATACTTCCGAAACATACTAATATGAAACAGATCATGAACCCCGTAAAGTTATGGCAGCAAGGCCAAATGATAAGCTACTTCTCCAATCAGCTTAAGGATCTCAAAAGGCCTAATAAATCTAGGAGACAATTTCACACTCTTCCCAAACCTCATCAAATCCCTTTTAAGTGATATCTTGAAGAAGACATGATCTCCTACCTCAAAAGACAAAGGTCTCTTCCTACAGTCGACATAATTTTTCTGTCGACTCTGGACCGTAACCAACCTCTTACGGATAAGTGAGACTTTCACCATCGTTTCCTGGACTAACTTCGGACCCAACATTGGTGCATCACCCACCTCAGCCCAACACACAGGGGATCTACACAGTTGACCATATAAGGCCTCAAACGGTGCCATGCCAATACTTAACTGGAAGCTATTATTGTAGGCGAACTCCACTAAGGGTAAGTGTCTTTCCCACAACCCCTTAAAGTCAAGAACACGACCCCGAAGCATATCCTCTAGAATCTGAATGGTACGCTCTAACTACTCGTCAATCTCAGGATGACGCACATGCTAAAAGTCAACCTTATGCCCAAGGCACTCTATATGCTCTGCCACAAATCAACCCGTAAAACACGGATCTCTATTTGAAACAATCGTCACTGGGACCTCGTGCAACCTCACTATGTCCCTAATATAAAGGTCGGCAAGATAATTCACCAAGTCACTTGCGTACATAAGTATAAAGTACGCTGTAACAAGCCCGCGGGGGACCTCGCTACAGCTCGGACTCGATTTGTAGTCACGGTTCTTAATCTGAACCAAAGAGTCCAAATCCGGCAAATCGTTTTGAGAAAACAGATTTTTGAAAGAAGTGCCAAACATGGACTGCTTTGCCAGATACAGAGTCGCCACCTAAATATTTTATTTTGGGAAATTTAGGAAACCCTGACTAGTTGCCTAAGGCCATGTGTCCGTCATCACCAAAGTTGCCTCGGCTCGGGAACTTGGGTACGATTGAGGGAAGGTCACTTCGTGAGCACCCCCGCTCGCCCGGTCATAGACCGGCCTCTACTAACCATGATATCTATTTTTGAAAACATTGTGAGTTCTTATTCCGGTTATTAGCCTAGGTTACTATGTGATGCACACAGAATATAAGTATAGACCGGGTCGCCCGAATTGGATAAAACATTTCATGCTTGTTTATTTGAAAATGGTTTGATGATGCTACTCGCAAGTAGGCTAAGACGTGGATTTGCCACCCTCAGGTGGGCTTAGAAAAATGTGATTTTGCCACTATCTAGTGGGCTTAAAACTCACAGTCAATGATTTGTTCCAATTTAAACAACCCGACCTTCACCCACAGGCATTCAGGCAGTTATATCACATAAGCACATAGCCTCATGGTAAGCATGCTATATCATGGCAGTCACTCACACGCATACAAGGATGCTAAAGCATAAAACTCACCGAGTACTCCAAGCCAAAACAGAAACTCATTAGAACTCATGCATGAATCCTAAGTATACAGAAAAGCTAATGCAACACATGCAAAAATGCACATATAGAGGCTCGGCTATTCTAAACATGGCATATGAGATGCTACAACTATCATGTATTCAATTTTAGAATTGAAAAATACAATGCAGTTAATATGATGCGCCGAGCCCGATGCATGCAATACAGATGAATGAATGCGAAACATGCTATCATACTGTATGCTAATTTAAACATGCCCTAATCTAACCATCATAAGCTGGTAAATAAAAGGGAGAAAGACGTGGGTTGGAAGATATACAACACACACACGCACACTTATTACAGTTATGCCCTCGCGCAGTGGGTCCAAATAAATAATACAGTCCCAAATAAAAGAATAGTACAGTCCAAATAATACAGTCCGAATAATGTACAAATTCCTAATTAATTAACAAATTAACTAAGAAAGCTGTAAAACTGGCATGCAAGGCAGGGACTGCCTTGCTTCTGATGAATGATGCATGCCCGGGTTGCCTTTGCGCGGAAATCCATGACGATGCCCCAATTAGCCTCTGTTTAGCAGTTATTCTTGAAAAGCGTGCCAAGTCCCGAAAAGTTGCTGATTCTTCATTTTGTGCAACAGAGAGCAGGAAAGGGCATAGCAATGTATTTTCACAGATATATGCATGCCTCGATCCTCGTGCCACCAATCACGCATATCGATGCATGATGCAGAGGAGTCGAATTGCACAATTTAATATGGGATGAATGCACATAAAACACAGCTAAAACCTAACTCCATCATGGGTAATCCGGAGTGTCGGTGATTGGGAATTGAGACACATTCCGTCACTCGGAGTACGAAATGCACCACGTTTCCGTGCCCGGGCTAACTCCTATTCCGAACACGATGCAATATGCATGACATGCATGAAATGCAACTAAGATACAATCCTAGTATGCACTATGCTGTGAAATGACATGCCTCGAAATGCGTGCACACGGACACGCAAACCGAGAAAATGCATGAATGCGATCTAAGATACAACCTAGTATGCACTATGTTGTGAAAAATGAGATGCCTCGAAATGCGTACACACGGGCACGCAAACCGAGGAAATGTTATGAATGCGATCTAAGATACAACCTAGTATGCACTATGTTGTGAAAAATAAGATGCCTCGAATGCGTGCACACGGGCACGCAAACTGAGAAAATGACATACATAATGCAAATGATATGAAAAATTCTCT
>NW_021025069.1:923087-1022764 GCF_004153795.1 Camellia sinensis | reverse complement strand
ATTTAAAACATGATTAGGCAAACTGAAACTAATCAATGAAGTGTGTCATGGAACTTGACGGTTGATTGAATACATTAACTATATGTATTGGGTGATTGTATATAGAACCATTGTGTTTGTATACGTTATGTGTAGAGGAGGAGATGGGGGATGTACTCCGCGGTTTAGGGGAAGATAGGGGATGTACCTCTAAACCGGATAGTGTTGGGAGAAGATAGGGGATGAACTCCGTAGATACAGCTCGTATGCTTGTCTAGAGAAGTGAAGATAGAGCACATATGCTTATCTTTGTGAAGTGTAGATACAGCTTATATGCTTATCTGTGAATGTGGGATATAGTTGTTATACATATTTGTTGAGAATGTGGATATAGCTTATATGCTTATCTGTGAATGTGGGATATAGTTTTTATACATATCTGTTGAGATAATGATAGAGCTAATATGCTTATCTGTTGAAAAAGGGAAAATGAAAAGTAACTTGGACTCATAAGTCGTATGACATAAAATGTGATTTATGTGGATGTATCAGTGTTGGCCATTTATCAATTACTAATCTTTTAGTCATTGTTCATGGTTGGTTTAGTGTATTTCTACTGGGCTGTGGCTCACCCTATATAGGAATATCATTTTCAGGTACAGGTAGCATGCCACCTCCAAGGACGTAGCTTGGGAGGCTAGAGGCGGACACACTTTCGTTATCTTATTTTTGATGTATTACATGTAAATTCAAGCCAAGGGCTTAATGTGTAATTGAGTTACTACTCTTTTGTTGTAACCAAGTATTAACTTGGAAAGTTGTAAGCCTTTAGGGCACTTGCTTTGTCGTTAACATGTAATACTTTTAGTAATGAAACTCTGATAAATGGAAGAATGTGGGACTTTTATATATATCAATGCATGTCTCTATTGATGGGTTTAATGTTGTTATTTTGAGGGCGTTACATGTAGACTGTTGTCTTCAATCTCCACTTGAGCTCTTTTTTTTTAGTACTTTAGTGCTACGGTTTGTTTTTAAAGCTCAGTTGCGCTTTGCTTGCACTTCAATGATAGCTCCACTTGCAAAAACTTTGCACACTTAGCAACACAAAAACATAAAATCCTAAACTAAAAATTAAAATAAGAATGTAACTTTAAATTAATTAATTTCGCTAGAAGTCCCTGGCAATGGTGCCAAAATTTGATGGGTTGTTTCACATACCAAAAATAAACACTAAACTCTACCAAATTCCTTAGAATAATGGTACGTCCAAATATCGATCCACAGGGACAAACGGGAAATTAAACTAATTTAATTGTTAAATTCCTAAATTAATTTTGATAAAAGAGATGGTTGTTCATAATCTAATGATAATTAAATTAAACAAAGTGAATAAACTAGCAATTATAAGTAAAGATGAAGTTACTAGTTTTGGGAAAAACCTATGGTAATGAATTCACCATTAGTTACATAAATAAGGTTTCAATTTGAAAATCAATTATGTTATGGTTCGAACTAAATAATACTTCGCAACTACAAGTTCAAAGCATTGATCAAGAAAATTAACACATTCAATGTATAGGCACGAACCATCTCAAGTAGTACGAGTCACTTGCGCTAAACTAGGGTATCAACATGACTTGTCCCTCCTAGTATGGCTCATCTCATACCTTGAACAAGAAAGCACAGAAAACCATTGCATGAGAAATATTCAACAATTACAAAAAGCAAAATACTTAAAGAAATAATGAAAAATTATATTTGAAAACTTCTTGAATACCATACAACTGTTCAAAGCATTACATAAAAGAAAACAAAAAAGAAAACCCTATTTACTTGGCTGGGGTTTCATCAAAACCCAAGAAATAGGAGCCTAGCTACTCATGGAGGTGTGAGAAGAAGTAGAAGAAGAAGAAGCCTCCATGAAAATTGTCATTGAAGCGTGAGAAATCTCTTTCCAAACACTAGCCCCTCATTTTCTCTAAAATATTTTCGAACCCTGGGTGGGCTGCTTGAGTGCCCCTAATTTCCGCTAGAGTGATGGTGGGCCACACGTGCGATGGAGCCTGGCCATACGTGCGGTGATGTGGCAGGCCGGGAATTTTCATTACTTGTACGGAGAATCTGCTTTTGTGGCACTTTTTGCTTCAATTTGCGTGTTACCTGCCAAATCTGTACAAGTGCACAAAACACATCATCTCCACCAAATAAACAAAATTTAAAGACTATAAATGTAACTTAAGCGGCCTCAATGTGGTACCTTTCGGCCTACATCAATGTCTCATATTGCTTTTTCATATTTTTGCATTCACCATCACACTTGCACTGTCTATTACATTGGTCATACATGGTTACAACTATCATATTTTTGCATCACTTGGCTACAACCTATTCACATCAACATTTGATTACAACATTTGTCATCAGCTAATATTGGCCCCTTTTTTGGGTTGATGGTTAAAACCATTTGGTTAATATTGGCCCCTCTTCGAGATGACAATACTATCCTTTTCTCAAGTTGTCAGTTAAACCACCATCGGTTAATACCTCCCATTTATTGGGTTGTTGGTTAAAATGATCAATTGGTTAATACCTTCTCTTTTTGGGTTGATGGTTAAAACTATGCATCGGTTAATACGTCCCCTTTTTGGGTAGATGGTTAACACCACATTTTCTTCTCTTATGTGAGGGTGTTTGGATTGTACCCCTTGTTATGCTTATATCATTTGCAAAAGGCTTGCGTCGCGTATAACCTATTGCATTGCATTGTATAAATCATAAACTTTCAAAAAGAAGAAGAAGAAAAAAAAAAAAGAATTTGGCTTCGGGAAACATGTAAATCCAACTTTCAATTGTATTTCGAACATATCATTTGCATTTTGCCTCTGAACTACGCTGATTTGATTCTTTGCAAAGGGATGTGTAGGCAGCCTTCGGGTTCAACCAACTGCATTTGTATCTTGTTTGTTTGACCAAGTCTTACGGCCTTATCATGGCTTTGACATTCACTCATGTCATGAAATGACTTCGAGCTCTGTCAAAGAGGGGCAACTGTAGGCACCCTATTTTGACCCGCCCTAAGACTTGGGCGGTTTCTTTTGATTACCGGATGATGAAAACAAGAATGTGTATCCCACAAAATCCTCAATAAGAAATATGGAATTTGAGCTCTACTCGTAACCCTAAGTCTGTTTTGGCCAATTGTTCAAGACCCGTTCAAAACTCTCTTTCCGCGTTTTGTTCTGAGTAGTTCCATAATGTTTCGAGACTCATTTTTAAACTTCAAAATAAAATGTTTTTCTCAAGAAATTGAGTAAAGAACAATGTGGAAATAGGAGGAAATAATGATAATTCTGTCGAAAAATCATGTTTAGTGCAAAATAGTCAAGCCAGCTAAGAAATTGGCTGGCTGGCTAATTTGCCTAGAAATAGGGCTGTTTCAACATAATTCTTGTTTAGTGCATGTGGGGCATCCCACTATCCCATTTTTTGATCCACTCATGTACGAAATGTATTATGAATCATCCCCCATTGCCAAAAGCACTTGATTCTTCAAGAAAGAGACGGTTAAAGCAAGCATTAATGATCTCTCTTTATTTTCCATTCAACATTGTCTCCCACCTCGTTTTCCACCATTTCCTCCACTTGCTTTGCCTATTAGAAGAACATTCGATTGTTGAGACTAGGAGGGAGGTTATAGAGATTGATTAAGAGAAGAGAGATGGAGAGAAGTCTTGCTTGAATTAAAAAATTGACCAAAACTTCCATTCTTGTAGCCATACACTGTTATAGATCATCCTTTATTACCGAAATCATCCAGAAACTCATGGTAATCAAATTCTAAAGCTTTGATCAAAGAGAGAGTGTCTGTGGTTGAAAAAAGAAAATCAGAGAGTTAATCAATTTCCCCCATACGAATTGTTAAACAATTCAAAACACCATTGTAGTTAAAATTCCAAGTTTTCAAACAGAGGATTGATAACACACTTCATACACTTGAGGGCGATCAATAAAGAGTTTGGAAATCAAAGAAGTTCATCCTTTCCTTGAAAGGTGAATTTTCACTTTCTTACATTTTCTTTCTTATATCAATTTTCTTGCTTTGATTTCATATTATAAACCTCATTTTTTCTAGGTGTCGCAACAAAATAGGTTTTGCCAGGCCTAATTGTTCAGACAGCCAATTCATTGGTTGGCCAACTAATTAATTGGATGACCGGTTAAGTTTTTGGCCAGCCGGCTAAGTTTTTGATTGGCTTGCCAACTTCTTCTGCGATAGAACAGTGCAGTCTTCCGATGATGAGCAGAATAGTTTCCCCGTACTGCTTATTTCTATCCCATTCTTTTACTTGCTTTTCTTATTTGTACATAAACATCATATTTTCTTTTTTTTCATATCCATGTTTTGTATCCATATTTCATGTATTAAAATTCGACTAAATTTGCATATGTAGATTTAATCAATTATTATGTGATATTGTGCACTACCTCATGGGCAAAATTATATTATGCTAATCAAAATTAATCCTAACACGAATTTCTCTCTAAATTGATTTAGCTTATGGAAGTTAATTTGGTTGACCTAGACTTAGTAGAGATATTCAAATGTGAACAATGTAATCCTATTCTTTAGATGAGCAAAAGTCTTGGAGACTTTAGGTTAGATCTTAAATGAGCCAAAGTAAGGAAACATGACTCAAAGTCACCGTGGTTTTGTTGCCTTGTTTGGCACAATAAAAACTAATGTGTGCGCTATGGTTAGCGGCATGCTACGTAGTT
Source organism: Camellia sinensis (assembly GCF_004153795.1). Lineage (NCBI taxonomy): Eukaryota > Viridiplantae > Streptophyta > Magnoliopsida > Ericales > Theaceae > Camellia > Camellia sinensis. The sequence goes on along the minus strand of NW_021025069.1, from coordinate 1,018,006 downwards.
TTGGTTGGCAAGTTTTGGAGTTATGAAATTATTAAGCCCTCAATAGATCTGTATATGATCTTGACTATTGAGCTGCACGGATTAACTTTGTAATTTGACTTGTAATGATGCTGCATCATTGGATGAAGTAACATTCAAGAGTCACGTCATCCAAGAAATGTGAGCTTAAATGAATTAGTCATTAAGTGTAAGATGAGTAGCCAGAATGAGCAGTGTTTTGCTCCCTGTCCAACTATTGGGAGTGGATGGAGCAAAATTTCATGCACTATAATAGTGTGCATTAAAGTATCACTTGAAGTTAAAAAATTAGCGCTTAGTAGCAGAAAAATCTATTAACACTATGTGAAGAGATTAGTGCCAAGTGGCTGCAAAATCTATTAGCATTGCCAACTTGTCTAAGTCTGGGCACTTACTGTTTTCGCAGTTAAGTGTGAGACATGAGGATGTGCTTTTTTGTATAATTCCTTAGCTAGGCTAACGTTTTTTTTTTTTAACGTTTACCACTAAGTGCAAACGTTGCAGCATAGTAATGAAAATGTCAAGGCTAACATGGTTATAATGACTCTAAGAATTTGACACATCGCTTGTGAGAGCATTGTGTTGAATTACACTCTTTAGCATAATTCGCGCTTAAGTTACTTCAGGAGCTGTCATAGATTGATAGCTTATTCTCTCCTTCTTGTGGATAGTAGAATTAATTGCAAGTAACTATGAAGCCAGAAACAGAGATGGCAATAGGAGCATTATCATCTTTCAACTAGATGCAGTAAAGTGTATGGAGAATAAAATTGACTTGAAGGTGTAGGGGATTTGCACTTACTAGTTAAATTTGTGACTTAGGCGCACTTGATATCTCCATGATACCCTTTTATGATCTAGTGAATATGAATTAGTCGTGAGTCATTACCTAGTTGGGCCTAAGCCTTTAAAACTTGTCTTCAAGAAATCACACATTAGGATGATTGGAATTAGTTTATGACATTGGTCATGAACCGGTGGCTTATTATACTTAATCACATTAATGAGAAGATGACATGAATGGTTTGAGTAAGCCCTCTCGGGCCCACTCGCTTGTGACATTCTACTATCATGTGAATGTGTAACTTTGTTCGCAATGGTTGTGCACAAGTAAGTAGGAAAGCCGCAGAAGGGCATTTGTATTGGCGCATTTAGTCCACTATGATAGTTGTGACTGGATATGTGTAAGGGTATGATAGCTAAGCCTGATAAGCCTAGATTAACGTTGGTTAGTGTTGTAAATAGAGACATGGATCTACTTAATTTGACTAACGAAATAGCCTTTGATAGGGCCGTGTGAAAAAGAATGATTCATGTAACTGATCCCATTTGATGGGACTTAAGGTTTGGTTTGGTTTGGAGCAATCTTTCAACAATGCTCTAGACCATTCAATTTGTAATACTGTTGTGCTATCTTCTAACAAATAATATAAAAGGTGGTACACTTTTAAATCGAAGAAAACCAACTGATAATACCACACAAATTTACTACAAGAACACTAAACAACTTTTCTCATTATTGGCCATAGTTACGTCGTCTAGAGTTTAAGGATAATCATAACGGTAGAACTAAATTTATGTATTATAAAACGTTTATTATTATGTGTAGCTATTGTACCATTGAGAACATACGTTGACACACATATTGATATAAGAATTTTTTTTGGAAACATTAAAAAAAATCTATTTTTTATTATTTAAGTCAAAAATAGTTTAGTTATTTGGTTACATTTCATTTAGCTAAAACTTAATAATAAAAAAAAAAATTGGTAAAAAATTCACCTGTTTGATAAATAATAAACATTCACATTTTTTTAAAAAATTTAAAACTTGCATTATATATATATTTTTTAATTTTTCAAACCTTTCTATTTAGAAGGATTTAAAAAGTAAAATATTTTGTGAAAAAAAAATTGCTAAAGTGAAAAAAAATCAATCTACCTAAAATTTTCCTAATAATAAAAACTATTTTTTAGCATTTTTTTAACAAGAATTTTATCTATATATAAATAAATAAATAAATAAAAGTAATTTCAAAACCAGCCCTAAATAAGTATTGGGTTTTGGGAAATTGGGCTTGCATGAAAAGCCCACATAATAATAAGGTTGAGGTCCAAATATATGAAACAAGCAAAGGGAGACTTCTTATGGGCCCTATGTGGGCCTCAATTCTTGACACGGATAAATGGAATGGGCCTATCCCATCCCAATCTGACCAGAATAAATGTTAATTTACAAAATTATACACACAGAATTAATCATAATTTAATTATGAGACCAACTATATTCTCTAAATCTTAGAGATGCCAGTATAATTTATCTTAAAAACCACATATAATTTATAGAATAAAATACACTTACTTTCCTAAGATTTGAGAAAAATACAATTAGTTCCACATTTTTAATATGATTACACTAATTTTTTCCGAGTTTTTAATTCACAATACACTTAGGCACTTTTTTATAAGTAATTCGTTAATCATATAAATAAAAAATTATATTATAATTTTTTTTCCTACTAAAATGAATACTTATATTTATTTATTTTAGTATTTATTCATCATTTATGCTAGTTTTGGTTGTTTTAATTATATTAGAAAAAGTGTTAGTGCAATTACGTCAAAAGTGTAAGGTTAATTATAGTTTCTCCAAACCTCAAGGAAAGTGAATGTAATTTTCCTTTTTTTTATGAGTTTTTTTTTTGAATAGAAATAATTTGTAAAATTTTAAAATTAATTTCCAAAAACAAATTAAAATTTAACTAAACGTATTCATTTTTTACTAATTTAAAACAACTTTCTTATAATTTTAAAAAATATATATATTCAAATTTAATTTATTTCGAGGATATCAAACAATTTTTAACAATTCAAATTACAAGTTAGAATTTAGTTTTTTTTACAACCCTACAATTAATAACAATCACGGACTAGGGGTGTAATTTAGACGGGCTTAACCCGATCAACCCGAACCTAATTCGAATTTTTTTAGGACTTAGATAAGATATTTTCAAATTCGGTACATGCTTAGGAAAAAAATCAGAAGCCCGAATTAAATTTGGATGGGTTCGAGCAAAGATGTCAAATAATCCGAACAACTCGAATCCCGAATTATACATATATAAATATATAAAACAAAAAGCATTATTAATAACAACAATTATTATCAGGGCACATACAAGCCATGTTCCCATCCCATCATCAACTAGTATGTATATTTGCTTAGAACTTATCAACCACTTTCTTAAAAAATAAAATAAAATAGCTTGTCTTGAAAAGAAAAATTATATAGCCAATGGATTGGCTATATGTTCTCTTCTTGTGCATGTTGTAAATTGCTACTAACTAAAATAAAGGGTCACGCTATGAACTATAGCATGGTTTTTTAATGGGATTATTACAATTAAGGCAAAAAAATAAATAAATAAACATATTATTTACCAGCCAGTTCATTAAATAAATAAATAAATAAATAAATCTTGTAAAGTCTATGCATAAGAATTTATTTATGAAGGCAAAATTATGGGCTTGCTAAGAATTTGTCAATTTTAGCCTTTATTACTAGGAGAATGAAATGTTTTGATCGACTACAAATAGTGATATCTGTTCCTATGTAATTAGATGAACTAGGAGAATTTGAAGAAGATATTTGGAGTCCTGTGATCTCGTCCATTCAATCAAAATGCGAAGACAAATCAGATGACTGTAATTTTGTTTACATTTCAGAGATCCTTCGAGCTTCCAATTACCTCCCTGAAGACTATGATATATTCCAATTGTTAGAGAAGCAACAATATCTCAAAGGGAACGATACCTCTAGAGTCTCCAGCCTCGAAAGAAAGCTAATCTTCGACACTGTCTCTGAAATTCTCGACAGGGATAGAGAAATGCCTCCGTGGAAGGTCTTATCACGGTCAAATTCCAGTATCGGAAAGCCTTCATTGCATCGAATTTGATCAGAATTTCTGAGAATTCGAGAACGTGACACTGCAGAGGACTTGTTTGATATTGTTTGCGGTGTGCTACCTACGAAAGGACTTGGCAGGAGATACAATCAGCGGGTGGGGAGATTGTCCGGTGGAGATGTCGGAGGCAACGTTGGACATTGAACGGATGATATTCAAAGATCTGGTCGGTGAAACAATTGGAGATCTGGTGGCATTTGCCCAGAATAGAAAATCCTCGGCGCGCAGGAAATTGGTTCTGATGCGAGGGCATAGGGAAGCCATTTTAGTTTTTGTTTTTAATGTTTTCTGTGTGTCTCAATTGCACTTGTGTTTTAAGTTTTATTTTTATTTTTGCCATTTTCTTTATGTTTATTTTTTTAAAATTTGGAAATCTAGTATTTCGTTGGGGTTTTTAACCTTGGAAACTAGGAAAATCTAACTGGTAGCTTTTGCAAAGCCTGTAAAAACTAGGATTGAAAATATCAGAAAAGTGCATGTGTGAGCTTTCAAACTTAAATCACTCTTTCTCAATATAGCATAATGTTTCATTGTTTATCTTAGTATTTAGAGGCAATTTGGGAGCTTGTTAAAAAAAGTAGTTTTTTTTGACTTTTTAGTTTTTTAACACAAAAAAATCACCAAAAAAATCAATTTTTTTAACACAAAAAGTCAAAAAGTCACAACAAAAAATATATATATATATATATATTTTTTACCAACTTGTTCAAACACCACTATATCAATATTGTGCTCATAAATATGACATTACAGCTTTCTCTAATTGTACTATTTTGCATGGGAAAAAAAATAATTGTTTGGAAAATAGGGCATGTTTGGTAAGTTCGGGATATTTTGTTTTTACAATAGTATGTTTATGGAAAAATTGAGTGAGATCTGTTTTTAATTGTATTGGATCATCTAAAAATTATTTTTTATTTTTTATGTTTTAAATATAATAATTTTGTATTTCCATAACTAAAAAATGTACAAACCACCACGTGGTAAGTCTGATCTATTAGTTAAATTTTTCAATATTATCATTACAAATTTAATTTTATAAAAAAATAATGCGAACGTGTTATTTCAAAATGAGGGACATATATGATTACAATGTTTTTTAAGGAGAGACTTTAAGAGCAAGTTTAATTCGTGTGGGTTATGTCTAAAAAAATGATGTGAAATGATTTCGGAGAGGGGCCTATTGTGGGAGTCCCCAAATTTAATCTACAGGGGCGTAGTAGCTGTCCATTTCATTTGCAAATTTAGAGGTCATTTTGGGATTATTCTTTAAGTATTTTATTTACTTGTTTTCAATAAAATTAATTTAGTTTTTTAAAATTTACTCCACTAGATGAACCAATTTGTTTTAAAAAAAATTTAAAAAACTTTCACTATTAACAAAGGAAGGAAGAAACAGTTGATTTTTTATTTTTTTTTATTTTTTAACTTTTCTTATTTTTAATGAATTTTTTTTTAATTCCTTTATACTACACTAACTGGGGAAAAATTGACATAAATTAAAAAAAGATTATTAAAACAAAAAAATTAAAAAAAAAATTGACTATTTTAATTGGAGGCCAAAAAAGAAGCTGAAATTGTGATTCAAATAGAATTCGATTCCAACTGTTTGTCTGAAGGCATATTGAAGGGTTTACAAACTGATTTATCACAGCATCTGCTTTTGCTTTTGATTAGAACAGACACTATTCCAACGAATTTTCAAGGAGTTTTTTTGTTTTAATTAGCTTTTTCAATTTGTTTTTTTTTTTTAGAATTTATTTGATGCAAATGATTCAAAACCCTAATGATTAAATTCCTGAATTGTGCAATTCAATCTATTCTTCTGGTTCTTTGTTAAAGTGGATTTGTACCTAGAAACTTCTTGCAATGTTTTCTATATGGTGTTTTGGTTGAGTCCATTACCTTATTTCCATTGCATGATTGTTGTGTTGTGTTAATTTTCTAAGGAATTTCATAACATTCTCTTAAATGTGTCTCAATAGGATATTTAATTGTTGGTTAATATTTCAAGCATCCGTTGGTTGTCTTGTTTAGGTCCTTACTCTCTCTACTAAACAACCAAATGTGGTTTGACTTCTTGTGTTTATACTCACAGCCTCATGGGCTAGAATGATCCAGGCCCATATGGTAGGGTCGGCCTAAATTTTTTGAGACCCAAAGCAAACTCAAAAATTGGGCTCAACTTTAAATTTTTTTTAAAGAATATATATTGGTAAAATATTAAAAATCTTCAATTTATTTTACAAATTATATTCCATTATTTCAGAATGCACCATTGATCACGATTCAAACTTTTCTTTTTTTTTTTTCAAAATAAAAATACATAATAATATTAATATTCCTTCTAATATTATTTTCTTTTAATAATAATATTTTCCTTTTATTGATTGGTCTTCATTGCCTTATAAAATATTTTCGTTTAATAATAAAATTTTCCTAGATCTTCATTGCCTCATAAAATCATTTTCCTTTAATAATAAAATTTTCCTTCTTCATTGCCTTATAAAAATATTTTCCTTTAATAATAAAATTTTCCATCATCTTCATTGATTCACCATCGTTCCCCTATATCTATATATACATATTGTATTGCATAGCTTACAGAGACAACAACCAAAGAGAGAGAAAGAGAAAGAGAGACAAAACAATTCAATGGCATTCAAAGGTTTCATCTCCCGTGTCACATCTTCCTTCAAATTGTGCCACTCCAAACATCCGTCCAACATCCCAGATTGCCCTATCCAACTCTCCCCAAGCCCTCTCTTCGTTGACTGCCAGCCGGCCACCCCCCTACCTTTCAAAAAACCCCATCGCTCCTTGAAGCACCACGTCTCCTCCTTCTTAGTCTGTGGGTTCCGCACACACGAAGACGACCTCCCCGAATCACCACCATGCAAGTGGGACGAGACGCCACGTCGCGACTACAACTCCTCCATCTCCAGCGATTCCGACGACGAACTCTTCCCTCCTCCTCCTCCGCCGACACCACAGCCTATCACCACTTCCATCTCCGGCGATTCCGACGACGAGCTCTTCCCTCCTCCTCCTCCTCCTCCTCCGACGCCGACACGACACTCTATCCCCACTTCCTTGGCCGATAGTGGTTTGTGTGGTTACGAGAGTGACGATGAAGAAGAAGAGATCGTGACACTTTCACTAAATCGCAAGAGGATGCAGAAGCTGCTACCGTCATTTCCGGCAGAGGTGCATGCATTAAACTGGGTTTAATTTTAATTAATTAACTTCAGTTATCACTTAATTTTGATTAATTGTTTCTAATTAGTTTGATTAATAATTTTGTGGGGGTTGAAGAGATCGAAGATGGAAGGAGGGAGGAGTCTGTTGGAGAGGTGCGATAAGCTGCTACACAGCATAGCGGAGATGACGAGTGGGACTGAGTTGCAACAGAGTACAGTGTCGGTACTCAACTCGTCGTTCTACAAGGACGAGTCGTCCTCTCCTTCGCCTGTCATGAAACGCAGCATTGAGTTCAAAGGTACGTAAGTCTCTCACAAATTTGCTAGTAATTAATTATCGAATGATTTTATTTAATACTGTAGTCAGATGACGTCTTCATTGCTATGTCGTGGTTTGACTCGGAGGGCCGAGCTTATTCTTTTGGTTATGCTTTAGTCAACCTACTCATTAATTGAAGTTTGTTTGTTTGTTTATTTATTTTGTTTTTTATTTTTATTTTTTTAAATTTTATACATGGTACTCATTAACTGAGGTTTAACTGTAACTGAGCTGCAATCCCCTCTTCTGAAAATTTTATCCATAGTCAAAATGATAACCTAATTTCTGAAAATTTTACTCATAGTCAAAATGATAACCTGATTATAGGATTGCAAACGAACCGAGTTGAGTCAAGTTTTATTGAATACGAACTTGGTTTATTTATTTGTCGAACTCGTTTATTGAGTTCAAGCTCAGCTCAATAACTAATTGGGTTAGTGCTTAGCTCGATTCGTTAATATTAATAGAACTTGAATTCGGTTCAGCTTGACTCGATAAGAATTTTATTATTATTATTTAATATGTAAATAATATATTTATACTTATATTATTTGATATATAAAAAATATATTTATTATGCAATTTAAATAAAAATACGAGCTCGTTTAGTAAACGAGCCAAATCGAGCCAGTTCGCAAACAATTCGGTTCGTTTGCAACCTTACCCATATGATAGCTAGCTCTAGTTGAAAAAGGAAAATAGTTAAAACTTTCAAGACATTCCTCTTAAATTTATATCAATGAGGATATTTACAGGAAAGTTTTTTTTTTTTAAAATTTAGGAAAGATTTTAGGGTATCTACCATTAATGATTGAAAATTAGAAAGGGCTACGTTAAAAAGAAAAAGAAAAAATAGTAAGAGTGACTCTTTGTTCGACTCTAAAAAAAAGTGTCATTCTTCGATAGGTGGGGTGGCAATTTTTCTAGACGTATTTGGGGTCGCTTTTGTGTAATAGAAGGGTGTTATTTTTTCTTTTTGTTTACACATTGTTTTTTAATGTATAAATAAAAATAAAAAAACAAAAAGAAAAAGAAAAGAAAAGAAACAAATTTTAAATCATAAAAGCTACGCCATTTTGATGCATGGGAGGGATGGATTCTCATAACTCTTTAACATCGTGTTTGAAGAAATTTATGAACTTTTACCATCTTTGTTTTTTCCCTTTACATTGTTTAGAGAACTCTTTTTTGGGGGTACTTTATAGACCATGACGTGGAGAGGATAGTCTTGCCAATGAAAAAATTTGAACACTCAACTTCTATGCAAACGTAATGCATTTTTTTTTTTTTTTGCAGTTATGATTGAGATCACTAAAAAACCAATCACTAGCAGCTCTAATGAGCTGAAAAATGTAAAATAAATAAATAACAATATAGGCAACCATCACATTAAGGGGGGGATCCAAGTCATTAGTGCTCCCCTTAGTGGTCTCTTTTTAGTGTTTCCAAGCATTAATCTTTTTTTTGGTTAACAAATGTACTTTGAAAAAAGAAAAAAGAAAGAGACTCAAAATATAACTACAAAAGATTATCAAAGATATAGTTAATTATATTAATTCAGACTCTGTTAATGGATTGGCTATATGTTCATTTAAATGAAATAAATTTATTCTGAATGCTTAACACATGCCTAAGAGTGCTTACAAGTGAAAGAGAACGAAAAACAGAACTCAGCATGCAAGAACAGAATCTCAGAAAACAGGGTCCCCGCTCGAGCGTGGACTTACCCGCTCGAGCGGACCCTTAGGTCTGCAAAAGTACTGGTTGCCTTCAATTCCAGCTCGAGCGTGAACTTGGCCGCTCGAGCGTACTGCTTGTCTACATAGCTCCCCGCTCGAGCGTCAAATTCCCCCGCTCGAGCGGGAACCATGTCTGCAAAAAAATGCTGGGAGCTCGTTTTCTCCGCTCGAGCGGCACTTCACCCGCTCGAGCGGACATCGAAAATCTGGGTTTTCTAGATTGAGTTCTTGAGCTTCATCTCGACATTCAAAGGTTCTAAATGCATGATTTCGGTCCAAACTTCACATAATCATGTATTAACATGGTACAAACATAGAATTACAACATATTGAAGCTCAATTTCATAATTTATCTACATGCATGGCTCATTTTCCACCAACTCATTACCAATGTAACCATTTCATGCATTCAAAGCTTCTACTTCCATGGATTGTACATGCATGTGACATATAACCTTCATTCTCATCTCATATGATGAAAAGATGGTCAAATACATGGATTTCAACCAAAATTGCAACATGAGTCATGTAATTCAAGCTCAAATATGCAAATTCAAAACAATACATACATGCATGCATATATAGTCTTCAAATTCCTCAAAACCAACTCCTTTCATGTTCTAGATCACAAATTAATCTTCAATTCATGAAATCACAACTCAAATTCATGATTTAGGGGTTGGTTACTCACCTAGGAGCTTTAATCTTCCAAATTCTAGTCAATTCTTGAGTTAAATCTTCAAATTCCCAAGCTAGAGCCAAAAATTGCTCAAGTCTCTTCCTTTCTCTCTCTATAACCGTCCTCTCTCTCACTCTCAATTGTCTAACTCAGATTTTGAGTTTTAAGAGAGCTAAAGAAGAGTGCAATGCAAATATACAACAAGCCCCACTAACAATTATTTTAATATAAAATAATGGGGTACTTAATTTATCAATTTAATCAGTTTAAATTGACCAGAATCAATTTTCAATTAAATTTCACCGTAGGCTCTAAAAATTATGCCAATCACAATGGCGTAATCAATTTCGGGTTCTGTAGCCGATAAGGCCTCCAATTTAATTTCCGAAGCGGTAAAATCAAACAGATATTCCTACGGTGAACAGATAGAAATTCAAAACCACATATTGTCACATAATGGCATACAAAACCATGCTAAACACATGACCATAACAACTTAAGGACCAATTAGCATAATACAGAACAGGGATGTCACACTAAGCCTCAATCTTGACACATTTATAGATTACAATACGCATCTTAGTCAAGACTATTTGATCTCCCATAAGTCAAAAGTTTTGAGATAATTTTTGACATTGCACATATGAGGTCGAGATCAATTAGATAACAACTTTCGTGCTTTTAGTTTTGACCAAGGTGGCGAGTATTTATTTGAGTTATTTTTTAGAAAGCTCTGTGAAGAGAAATGGATGCTTAGAAAATTGATTATTCCTAGTACTCAACAACACAATGCTGTAGTAGAGATAAGGAATTAAGTATTGTTAATGTTAGGTGGATGATGGCACAAAATGTTTCCCAATTGGGAATTGTACTTTAGTTTGTTGTCTATATCCCTAACTAAATGTCCTCCATATCAGATTTTACACTCCATTTGAGTAATGGGTTAGCGGAGAGCCATTTATGGGCGATCTATAACCGTTAAGCAGCTTATCTTTATTTTTACTTCTCATAATATTGCAAAGTTAAGACCTAGGGTTCTATGGCGCATTATTGTATGTTGTCGTGTAGACACATAAGCCCACGTGACGCATTATTGTATGCTGTCATGTAAACCCTCCGGGTCATGTGCATATAGGTAAGCAGCTTTGTAGTAGTGCAACTAAGTCACGTAAAGTTTTCTTAGTACAGATGACGTGAATAGAGTTTAGGAACTCTATAAGATAGAGAATTCCAAGTATAGTGCTTTATGTAGCCTAGTTGAGAATGAAAAGAAATTTCCAATATCCTAGGGACAGTGGGAGCGATGTGCCTACTAATGGATTACTCCATTAGAGAAGAATACTCTACATTCTTAGTTGCGTGGTAGCGAATGTGAAAATTTTTCACGTCATCACTGGGTGATTGAGAGGGAAACATTCATGATTGCTCCGCAAGATGATAAAGAGCCTAGGATAATGCCAAAGGCTTTAGTCCCCTATTTTTAGAAAGTGGATCAACGTTGCGCAGTTAAAGACAAAGTCTTTGAGGATTAACCATTTCTATAATTTGGTTGACTTTTCATTATGACGCAAAACTGTTCAAAAGTTATGCGTAATTTGGATAGTCATTGTTAAGGCATAAGACTCGCTAGATACTGAAAAGTCGCACCATTGAGAAAAGTGTAGATCATGAGAAGACTTCCTCCTGGGAAGTAAGGTTCTTTCGACTTAGGCTATGATTGACATAAGTTCGGAATATTGATTTGTGGACGTTGTGACCCAACTTCTCGTTGGAGAATTGGATAAGTAGATTCGTAGGGATTTACCTTCTACTTTTATGGTGAAAAGTTGGGGGCACAAAAAGGTTGCTAGTTCCAATAAATCTTTTACATCCTAAAACAGTTATCCAAATAGTGGTTCTTAGATTTCGTCGAGCCATGAAAGGCCAACGATGATCGATGAAGACCATTGAGGCATGATCAATAGTCCAAAAGAAGTTTTTCCTTACTTAGTCATTATGAGCCAGGAATTTATAAGGTTGTCGCCACCTAGGGGGGGCGGTCCTCTGTTTTAGATATGATGGCAATGGGTGATGCAATTTATATGCTTGGATGTACGATCCTTAGGGATTGTTTTGGGAGAATTCCTGATTTGTCTTCGATGACTTACATAAGGAATATCCTAGAATGATTCTAGATGCAAAATTGCAAGCCCATTGACTTACTTATCGGTAAAAGCTAGAGAGCTATTGAGTGAATCCTCGGATTGTCTTTGGGAGAAATAGATGACCTATATTCCTTGATCTTTTTTTCTTGTTGTGAGAGCCTAAAGTACGCTATGTGGGTATATTCGGCATGATAAGTGTTATCTTTGGTAAATGGTCAACTGAGTAATTTAGACAATGACCTTGCTCATTAGAATATGGATAGAATGCTTTACTAGTAGTATATTAATTTGCTCCTTGTAAGATTCTCTGAGCTAGTTGGGCGCATCTTGAATGAACACAGATTGGTCACCAAAATATCTTTAGAGAGGTAATTGCGCAAGAGGTAGTGATCTTGAACCACTTCATGTGAGGCGCACATGGGGGATTCTATTGTATATGCTTATCGCAAGAGGTGCTGATAAGGCTTATGGTTGGAATCTAGAATTGCGCAGACTGTGGTCGTGTCTTTTTTAAAATCGATCACTTATTTGTTGTGAGATGATGGGATGTTGACACTATTATGGTTTGTATCATAATGATTAGCAGATGATGATGTTAGCAGGCAAGATTGGCTCACTCACATGAGCAATCACCCTTGGCGCTTGGGAGCAAACAAGGATAAGACTAGTGGTTTATTTTTATTTAGAGCCAAGAGAGGCTTAAATTATCCACTATGTATGTCGCCTTGGTTACAACCAAAATGAGGTCGTGTTAAGGACCAAACATGGATGCTAGTACCCACTTTTCATGTTGTGCTTGTTATGATTAGCCAAATGTGAGATCTCATTTGGCGCCTGGAAGGCGAGCAAATAGAGAATTCGGGTGAGGCGCTAAAAAGCGACTAGACTAAGATCTGTACAGTGTATCAAGTATGACGTCACTCTTTTGGAAGAGTTATTCCATCGTAACATGTATTCATACTATATGCGCATGGCGACCGAGTAATGAGGTGAGAGAATGGATCCTTGTTTTCTCACCGTGTGAGTCTTACGTGTCATTATTGATATGACTTTCATTTATGTATCCTTTTGTGACTTTTGACTATGTCATAAGGTAAGGGGTTGATGTTTTGCTACTTTGGTATGTTGCCTGCGGTCATGTATGATTTGGCCTTAAGGGACATCACTGGGAAAATGGTCAATCTAAAACTAAATGGCATGAGGGTAAAGGGAAGATCATCTAGTATTACACCACTATTGTATATTCACTGCCGGCAACTCACATCACTCTGAATGAGAGGCGGATTGAGTGTGAATATATTGCAAGAATTGAGAGGGTCAAACATGCTCTTTTGAGGGATAATAGTTGTTTTTTGGACTAGTGTAATTAGATGGGTCTGGGGAATATGAGAGACACTATTTCTATTCTTTTTGGGTTGATGTCTCTATGTTGGCTCATTTTGAGTTTCCAGTATAAAGCTCCCACATGCAGGTGTTTCTCAGCGGTTGCACGGTTCATTGGCTAGTATGTGATTGTTTAATATTTGGGGAGATTGAGATAGAGATGTGGCTGTGTCATGTCAACTCATGTGCGAGTGGAAGATGTTAGAAATTGAGCGCCCATGTGGCATGACCTTTGACCTTTTGAACCTTATCCATGTAAGTTTTGAATTTGAATTCAAAACCTATTTGGATAACCCACTCTTGATATCTATATCTATCATATCAATTGATATGGATAGATTGATATATATGGTTATATATCTTATTATATATTTGAATAATATATTGATATCAGATACGTTATGTGGTTTTTACCCATAATATTTTTATATACTCTTTCTCTAACTCTCTCCCATTATGAAAACGATCCAGCCTTTGCACTGTGACTTGTGTGGGTGATACTCATATTATGGTATCACTCCACTGCTGAAAGTTCGTTATTCGCATTTTTGAAGCACGTGATTTACCCACAAGATTCTTTGCTTCAGGTTCTATCACTTAAGGTATGATATGATATTTTTACCCGATGCGTTATACTTGTTTGACATTCTTTTTTAAGATTAAGACCAAACCATGCATTGAGAAAATTAAATCAAATTGTGTGATTTGGCTTGAATCGAATTGATTTGCAATTTTAAAAAAAATGTTTTTGCTTAACCCTATCCATTTTAGCATCAAAGGAAAAAAAGAGCATAAGTATGATTATCTTCAATTTCAAATCAATGAGAAAGGCTACTACGTGCATTCTTAAAAAAGGCACATCGCAAAAAAATTATAACCTTTTATGATAAAAATTATGATTTTTTTTTTGGTGTGTTATGCTATTTTATTGTAAAAGTTATGAATGACAAATTTATAATGTATATCTCAAAATTACAAATAACGAAATTATGTCACTACATGATAAAAAATACATTTTTTTTAATGGATAGCAAAAATTTTTATTTTTCGTAGTAAAAAAAAAGTATGTTTATTGTGCAGTAAAAGTTGTGAATTTTTGTGATGTTATGAGGTGCATAGTATATGCACCTCTTTAGAAGTGCACATAGTAGTATTTTCTCAAATTAATTTTTGAATACTACAAAAATAGCGTTTGGATAGCACTATAAAAATGATGTGATAATATCATTTTTAAAGCAAAATTATATTTATAAGTATTTTGTTTTAAAATAAAAGATTCACATTAAATTATATCAGGTCTATATATTTTTTTGTATGATTCTTTGTTTATATATTATATTATATTATATGGAGCAAGGGAGTCAAAACGACAAAGAAAAAGAAAAGGATTTTTGAGAGGGAAAAAAGCTTGACTTTGGAACAAAAAAGGGAGAGTTGGAATGGAGCCAACAAAACGACATAGTATTAAAGCATAGCAGTTGCTGTTGTGATTAACTCACAGCAGCATCCCTGAATCCAAAGATAGGATGAACATAAACAAATAAGGTAACGCCCTAAAGGCTACAATTTTCCAAGATGATACTTGGTTACAACAAAAATAAGTTTTAAAGTCCTCCCAAGCTATTGCCTTGGCGGAGCATATCATCTGCACTTGAAAATAGTTTTCCACATAGGGTGAGGCAAAATCTAGAAGAAATACAACAACACAGTTTATGAATCTTAACAAAGTCATAAGGTGAATGCATATGCAATACTCGTGCCGAAAACATTTTATATCTCATTTCAAAACCATGCAATGCCAAGTTTACATCACAATTCAAGAAATCATTTCCTTTATAATAGAAAATAGGACTGTAAATACAACTCTGTGAATCTCTAGGTACGTGTCTGCAAGTAAACTATACAAGTACTACCAATTTATCATATTTACCGATATTAACCAGAAGGCTTGACACCTATCCGCGCGGGTTTTTGGTCTTTCACCATGGACACACAGGCCAACTTAACATTGTAATCACACCCTTTACCTAGATTCACCAAGTATTCACCATTTTTCTCAAAACGTTAAAGGCGAATTATGCTAACAGTCCTTATAGCGTAAGTCTTGTGTCACTTTGGTCCCTAACTTTTCAATTATGACATATTTGACCTTGAATTTTGAATCTTGTTCCAAATAAGGACAATTGAAGATATCATTGCTCAATTTCAAAGGCAAAGTCATCTCTTTGATAAAAATATAAACAATTTGACAAAAATAAATGTCAAAAAAATATTTTTGAATTTTTAAAAATTATTTCTACCCAATTAAAGACAAAGTTATGTAAAATTGATAAATCTTGTAAACATTTATTTATTTGTTTATTTACCAAATTAATTTTTATTATGTATTTGAATGATGATCATGTAATGGGTAGTTGTTTTTATTTTCATTAAATTAGTTTCTATTTTTTCAAAAGTCAAATATGGTGACAACTTTGATATCATTATTAAATCAATCCATTAAATAAAAAAATTCAAAGCTAAAAAAATTTCATATATTAAATATATCAATTTACACATTAAAAGCCTAACAATCACCCATTATATGATCATCATCCAAACACATAATAAAAATTAATTTAGTAAAAAAATAAAAATAAATAAATGACTAAAAGATTTATCAATTTTACATAATTTTATCTTTGGTGGGTAGAAATTATTTTTAAAAATTCAAAAATATTTTTTTGACATTTATTTTTGTCAAATTAGTTTATATTTTATTAAATTGACGACTTTGTATTTGAAATTGAGCAATGGTATCTTCAATTGTCCTTATTTGAAATAAGATTCAAAATTCATGGTCAAATGTCACAATTAAAAAGTCAGAGAGCAAAGTGATACGAGCCCCAAACTATAGGGACTGCTAGTATAATTCGCCCAAACGTTAACATTCTCCATGTGTTAAATATGCAACAATGCTCAATGCAAATGGATGATAAATTAGTTTCAATTTTCCTAATTCTCATGTAATTTTTACAACAATCATAACTATCCTCCACCGATAATCCAAAAAAGATATCTCTAAACAGATAAATAAATTTTCCATAAAGATAAACTTCCTCAATTTTCAAGATGTGAGTGGTAATACATACCCAACTCCACCATCCTCATCGATACCAACTCAATTTCACAATTCCAACATTAATTCCATTATCTTTTCAAAATCAACAAAATCCTTTTTTCTTTATAAATCAATCCCAAGGATAGAAACATACCATTTTGTCATAGTTCATCCTTATTTACAATCCCGTAATCATTTCCAAGAATTTAGTTGAAAACCCCTCTTTTGATTTTTAACCCTAAAACCCTAGATTGTTCAAAAATCCACTTTTTCACAATGTTGATTTATAAAAACAAATAACTAAGTTAAAAATCATAAGAAAGTACGGAGAAATCTCAACCTCAAGCTTAGAAGATAAGAGAAACAATGGAGAAACTTCAACAACGCCAAAACCTAACTTTGCTCCAATCAAAAGGAAGCTCTTGGAGTGTTCTACCTTTTTATCAAAGGGACACGAGTGAAGAAATCAATGGATCTAGGTGTATTTGTAGAGAGAAGGTGAGTTTAAGAGAGAGAGGGTCTCAACTCAGGATTTTTAGAATGTTTAGAGAGAGAGATATGAAAAAGTAAGCCAAAAAGGTGACTTTAAGGACTGATATACGCGTAGACTACTCGAGCGCAGGAATGGTCGCTCGAGCAACTAGACACAATAAGTGGGACCGCTCGAGGGCACAAAGTGACTGCTCAAGCGAAGAATACCAACTCCTAGAAATTTTACAAACAAAAGACCATCGCTCGAGCTCAAGAAAGACAACTCGAGCGCAAGAAAGACCGCTCGAGCAAAGAATACCATTTCCCAGTATCTCTGCAGACCTGCAAAAGTACTGGGAGTTCACAAAGACCGCTTGAGCGCTAGAATCACCGCTTGAGCGAAGAGGCAAAATTCTAGGCAACAACGTTTTGAAATACAAGTCACCAATTTGTTCCAAATCTAATCAAGGCTCACCAATGATCAAACTTAATAAGGAATAAGGAGAAACAAGACATGAGCAACCATATAAGACAATGAAACTTGGATCCAGAATATCAAATGGGTCTAAACCAGAATTGCTATAACCTTTTCCCCTTAAGGAATTTCGTTCCCAAAATTTTAAATCAGACATCAAAACCATGTTTAAACCAATTACAACAATGATAGCAAATCGAATTCATCACCATGACCCATCCACCAGTCATTCATTTTCATTACAATGGTAAACAAGTTCTCAATACTGAATATACTATTTACATTTCTAAACATATACAATCTAACACGTATGATGGATCCAGTTTATACTTCTGAAGCATACAGATATGGAACATGTCATGAACCCTGGAGAGCTATGGCGACAAAGCCAAATGATAAGTGCATCACCCTCCTTGGCCCAACACATAGGAGATCTACACGGTCGGCCATATATGGCCTCAAATGGTGCCATGCCAATACTCGATTGGAAGTTATTGTTATAGGCAAACTCCACTAAAGGTAAGTGCCTCTCCCACGACCCCTTAAAACTTAAGAACATAACCCCGAAGCATATCCTCTAGAATCTGAATAGTACGCTCTGACTGCTTGTTAGTTTGAGGATGATAGGCGGTGCCAAATGTCAATCTAGTGCCTAAGGCATTATGTAGGCTCTGCCATAACCGAGTGTTGAAACGTGAATCTCTATCTGAAACAATGGTCACAGGGACCCTATGAAGTCGAACTATGTCCCTAACATAAAGGTTCGCAAGGTAATCCACTGAGTCACTCGTGCACATAGGTACAAAGTACGCTGACTTAGTTAACCAATTAACTATCACCCAAATGGCATCATTACCCCGTTGAGTCCTCAGAAGCCCCACACCAAAATCCATCGTGACATGCTCCCACTTTCATTCGACTATAGGCAAGGGTTATAACAAACCCGATGGCTTTTGATGCTCGTCCTTTACTTGTTGACAAGTAAGGCACCTTCATACAAATACGGCTAGATCCTTATTTATCCCCTTCCACCAAAACTCGCAACTAAGGTCGTGATACATCTTTGTGCCACTCGGATGTACTGCAAGGTGTGAATGATGAAACTCTCGAAGTACTTTCTTTCGACAAGACTTCGACACGAAAAGACGGTCAAGGTATCTAGCACTCGAGTCAGAATATACGTTCAAGCCCTTATCTGCCTTTCCATTGGAGATTTTCTCCCAGAGGGTTTCTACCTTAAGATCACCCCTCTATACTTCTATAACCCAGTTCACAAGTGTAGGTTGTGCAACTATAGTAAACAAAGCAACTGACTCAACAGACTCATCAAGATGCAAGTCAAACTCACCAATGGCACCCAACATCTCCCATTCTCGGATGGCAATACTAGCTATACTATTAAAGGATTTCCTACTCAAGGCATCAGCCACTACATTGGCCTTCCCCGAATTATAGTGCAACTCAAAATCATAGTCCTTCATAAATTCCATCCACCTTCTCTGCCTCAAATTTAAATCCTTCTGTGAAAATAGATATTTCAAACTCCTGTGATCGGAGAATTCCTCAAACCTCTCACCATATAAGTACTGCCTCCAAATCTTCAAAGTAAAGATCACAGTTGCTAGTTCTAAGTTGTGAGTAGGATAGTTTCTCTCTTGCGTTTTCAACTGCCGTGAACCATACACTACTACCTTCCTATCTTGCATCAAGAAACAACCCAAACCTTCCCAATATGCATCACAATACATAGAATAGCCAAAACCCCTCTCCAAAATAATCAACACTGGAGCAACAGTAAGTCTAATCTTAAGTTCTTGGAATGACTTCTCACAAGTTTCACTCCATGCAAACTTGATTTCTTTCCTCGTCAGTCTAGTCAAAGGTGAGGTTAACCTAGAGAAATCCTTCACAAAACGGTGGTAATACCTGACTAATCCCAAGAAACTATGGATCTCAAAGGCATTCTTAGGTTGTTCTCAATCTTGTACTACTTCTATCTTAGAAGAGTCTACAGTTACCCCTTCTCTAGATACCATATGGCCTAAGAAATTAACTTCTTTCAACCAGAATTTACACTTCCCGAACTTAGCATACAACTTGTGGGCTCTAAGCATCTCAAGCACAATCCGCAAATGTTCCTCGTGTTCTTCCCCAGGGGGTGAGTAAATCAAGATGTCATCAACAAAGACAACCACGAAACAGTCTAAGAACTCGTGGAAGATTTGATTCGTCAAATCCATAAACAAGACTGGTGCATTGGTTAACCTAAAAGGCATCACTAGGAACTCATAATGGTCATACAGCATACAGAATGCCATTTTCTGATATTTTGTCACATATCAATTCATGATATTTTGACAAAACTTGAGGCATGTCTATCTCTCTTTCTCTCTGAGCCTCCATGATGAGAGGAAAGGGGGGTCGTCTTCATATTTGTTAATTGCTTTGTCCAAATTGTGTTCAAAATCACCAAGCCATCAATTTGTGGCTATTGATGGTTTTAAACTCAAATTCACTCTTCTCTTGAGTTTCATGATAGAGGAGAGCAGAAGGGACAAACATGGCTTGCAGTTGCTCTATCTAAACTGTTTTCACCCCAGAGCACAAAAACAAAATTTTGCAAGAAATTAGTGCACGACTGGCCTTATTTGGAAACTGTTGGGCCTCATTAGGGGCCGACCGGGCTCCAATGTTAGGTAAATAGATTATTTTGGCAGAAACAAGGGGTAGTGGCTGGGGGTGAAACATGACAGATTACCAGGGAGGCAAACAGAGTAGCTTTTGCAAACTGTCTACATGAGCATGCATCCGATTCTTATGGATTATTAATGTCGTTCATATTATTGTTGTACATAATCTTGTTGCAATTTCATTGTTGCAATTATCATTGTTGTAATTATTATTATCATAATGCCTTTTGTTGTAATAAATTAGATGGTTAGCTATTTATTTATTATTTATTTCAAAATTTGTAATAAGTAATTAGTTAAGCTAATTTATTGTTCATTTGGATTTGTAATAGTTAGCTTAATTCAGACACTTGGACAATCATTTGGACCCTCTTACATAAGGGCAAATATGTAATAATTATGTATATCTTCTAACCCCCATTTCTTTCTCCCTTTTATTTACCTGCTTATAATGGTAGTATAGAGCATCATGTTTCCTTAGCATTTTCCATGTTTGCATACACTCATGTCGCATGCATTAGGGTTCGGCTCATCATACTAACCGATGTCAAATTCAAATTCTTACTCGAATACGTGATTTATCATGTCTTGAATCGGATCATATACCATGCTAGTAGCCGAGCCTATTAATTGCATGATTGTATGTGTTATATTAGTCATGTTGCATTAGTTAGGAGCATGCATGTTTTTCTAATTATTTTGCTTTGTTTGGCTTGCCTTGGAGTATTAGGTAAGCATTTATTGCTTTAGCATATTGCATGCGTGTGATTGTTTCCATGTCGAGCATGTTTTCCATGAGGCTAAGTGGTTAAGTGATATACTTGTTTAAATGCTTGTGGATAGAGGCTTTTTTAAGTTGGAATGTTTTGATGAAATACCCATATGAGCTCCCTTTTTCAAGTGACACGTGTTCAAAACCATTTTAAAAAACAAACATGAAATCAAATGTTCCAACTTTGCAAACTAGTCTATACTTGTGTGCCGCACATAGTAAAAATTAGCCTAATAATCGGAACGAGAGCATATAATGTAAAGAAGAATCACATCATGATTAGTAAAGGCCGATCTTTGATCGGGTGAGTGGGGTGCTCAATTCATGACATTCCCCTCTCATACCTAAGTGCCCGAGTCGAGACACTTTGGTGATGACGGACTAATGGCCTTTGGCACGAGTCACGGGTTTCCTAAATTTTCTAAAAATATTTAGGTGGCGACTCTGAAATCTGGCAAATTA
Source organism: Camellia sinensis (assembly GCF_004153795.1). Taxonomy (NCBI): domain Eukaryota; kingdom Viridiplantae; phylum Streptophyta; class Magnoliopsida; order Ericales; family Theaceae; genus Camellia; species Camellia sinensis. Next base: position 996,590 of record NW_021025069.1, on the reverse strand, counting down.
GTCTATTTTTGGCATTTGATTCAAACATCAATTTTCCAAAAGAATTGTTGGATTTGCACTCATTTGTGTTTATCTATTTCACATTGCACTTGTGAAATCAGATTCAGAACCACGAGAGTCCGAACTGTAGGGCTAGTCGTATTCGAAAGAAGCACAAAAAACAAGTTATAGTTTCTAGCGACTCTACTGGGGAATTAGAGAACTTGACTTGAAATTCATGATGTGAATTTTTTTCTACACTTAAATGTTCTTTGCATTGCATTTGCATGGTTACTTTAAGTCACTATGTTTTCCATCTACTATTACTAGACAGTTTGCCAGAGGCTCGCCCAAAAGGCTTGCCAAAAACTACAGATTACCGCTGTACTGTTTGATCTACTTTTCACATTCGATTATGGGCTTTGCCATGTTGGAAACACAATCCTTGGATCTAGATTACCGCTGTACCGTTTGATCCACCTTTCACTTCTTGGTGTTAGGTGTGAGAGGTATATTAGGAGGTCTTATCGAGGTCCCTCCCTTTTTGACCATTTGGCCTAGCTAAATATAGTAAAGCCATAGCAACTATTCCAATTATGACAGGATACCATCCATGTATAGGATGTTGTGAAACTCTTTGTCTGAAATAGTGCAACCTAGATCATGTCAAAATCTAGGGCAGGGTAACCCTACCCCATCATAGGGGTGTTTTGGTTCTCTTTTACCTAGTATGTGCTTTTTCAGTGAAATTGTACTGGAAGGTTCATATAAGTGGTACAGGTTAATATCAGTTTTGGGGGCAGAGTTCAATGAATGTTCTTCAAATGTGATGATAAACTGTTGCAAATTGGGTCGAAGTACTGTCCGATTTTGATTGTTGTTTTTTCTTTCTTTTCTTTCTTTTGCTAGGTAGTTTACCATCATTGCTTCAAAAGACCCAGTATCCCCCAAGTTGCGTAGACTCGATCTGGTAGGCTTTGCAAAACTCAAGATCTTGTTGACGGTCAGCCAGTGTTAGTCTCACTTCCACCAGTTACTCGATGAAGAAGAAATAGACAGTTAGCAGCACCGGGACAAAGTCCCCAGCAAACACCTGTCCGTTCCCACTCAGACCAACAATAGCACAGAATACATCACAGAACACAGAAGAATTTGCTGTCATGATGGCAGCATTCTGGAGAACCATGGATACCGTAAATCAAAGGACGGCCGCACAAGATGAGATTATTCCTAATTTGCGATGTCTATTTGGGGCATTAGCATCAACTATCCATCTATTCCCTGTTTATCTTCCAAATCATGATCCACCTCCACACGTTGAGAACCCACAAATCCCAGATCCTCAGGAGATGTTCAAACTAGCTCCAACTTATAGACCTATGGCACAGCCCCCTGCGAAAATCATTCCCTTTGACATCAATGAGATTGATCTAGCCCTGATCAAGATTACTAGGTTAGAGAAAGCACTAAAAAAGTCCAAGGGCTTCAATTCCATTCTGAAATATTGAAGACGGGTACACTGAAGCTTCAATCAGATTGCTGGAGAAATTTAAGATGCCCCACATCGACAGATTCGATGGGAGTGGGGATCTGATTGTGCATGTTCGTCTATTTTCAGATGTACTAAGACCGATGGGCCTGTCTCGGGCTTAGAAATTATTGTTGCTTGGAAGAACTCAGTCCGACGTGGCGGCCATCTAGTATGCAAAACTTGAAGATTCTATGAAGCGAAATTAGGAGGAGCTATCTAAGATGTTTGTCAACCAGTTTCATATAACACTCAGATAGAGGTGACTATCAATGAGCTGGAAGCTCCTACCCAGAACCCCAAAGAACCATTTATTGATTTTGTCGCCAGATGGAGAGAGAAAGTAGTGAGAATGAAAAATAGGCCATCTGAATGAGAGCAAGTCCGGTTGGTTGTCTAGAGTCTTGAGCAAGATATGCTGCAGAGAATGATAGTGGCACCTCTCTCCACGTTTGCTTCTCTACATGAGCAAGGGGTCCAAATCGAGAGTGCATTCAAGAAGGGCATCACCACAGAACTAGTGAACCTACATGGAGGCCATTCACCAGGAATACCAATGCTAGTAATAGCACTATCCCACGGCCTACAGTTGTCAGTACTGTCGTCACAACAACCAAAATAGTCGGTCCCTTTGCCGCAACTACCTCACAACCTTAACAACCTACCAGCCCAAATCAGAATCGAAGAACCTTTACCCACCTATACATGAGCCTAACCCATACCCTTAAACTCTTGATGGAGAAAGAGCACATTAAGCCCCTCGATACTCAACCTCTCCTTGACCTACTACCATCTAGGCATGACCCTACCTAGTGCTGTCTCTTTCAACAATAGCATGGTCACCCTACAGACCTGTGCTACTACTTACATCATGAGATCCAAGATCTTATTCACAATAAAATCATCACTCTACCCGCCAAACCAAACGTAATCACCAACCCATTTCTCGCTCATAACCAAGTCCCCCCCATCCAAAAATGTTAATCTCATCCATACACTACCACCCTCCTTTAATCCCGGCGCATATATCACCTCGTCCCACCTGTCGAAACCTGAGGTGGTTATTTCAAATAGCAAAGATATGTGCATGACGGACATAACACCTCCAACCCAACCAAGGCCTGTGATGGCAGAGACGAAGAAGAAGAAGAATGCACTCGAGACCGGGTCATCTGGCACTCGAGTCATAGAGAAAGGGGCCTCACTCGCAGAGGAGTATGACCCCAGCTTATACATTGTGGTCGTCGATCAGCCAAAGCCAGTAGTCATATTGCCGAACTCTTTCAGTATCAATGCTATTGAGGAGGAGAGTTAGGGCAACATCAGAGTGATTGGCTTGAACAAGGTCTAAATGATTTGGCTAACTTAGAAGAGGACCTGGTAGACCTAGAAGAGGATCTGGAGAATCTTTATTTTTTTGAAGAGGAGGACGTAGACAGTGTGTAAATTGGGTGGTGGGATCCAAGTTAGCCAGAAACAAGTAATGGGTGGTTAAGTGAAGATGAGTCAGATGTAGAGGAACATACAAGAGAGTCTAGGATAGAAAAGGGAGTTGGTGCTAGCAGCAAGGCTGAGGCTACACCCCTGACCGAGAAAGAACAAGCGTTGGACCAATTCCAACAGGAGAGAATAAAGGAGATACAAAGGAAAATAGCCTTGGAGCAGGAAAGAGGGAAAGGAAAAGCAGAGACCGAGCCAATAGTGGTAGATATTCAAAATACAGGAAAGCCTGAGTCGGAGCCCATTGACAGGAAGAGAATGCCAAGAAAGCTTAGGAAACACTAGAACGCAGAAACCAAGACTGTTATGAAGAAGGAGTGGTATGATGACAGGGGGCACGATGTGAACATGCTCCAGATAGAGCCTGATAATTGCCCAACCATTACTATAGGAAAGTAGTGGGAAGATAATGACCTAAGTCATGCGTACACTGACGAGGGGTGGAAAGCTGATACCCCTAATGATACGTGGTATACTAACGAGATAAATCACATGACCCGCAGTGCTTGATATTTCAAACCCTTGACTCTAGATTAGCCAAAATCCTCTAATAAAGAGGCTGAGAAATTAAAAGAGAAAGATGTTGAAGAAGACCTAGTCTTGAAATAGCTTAAGAAGATTTAGGCAGACATATCAATCTGGGGGTTACTGATGGTTTCCCAAGATCATAGGCAGGCACTGCTAGAAGCCATGAACATAACAAAGGTGCCCATCAACACCACCATTAACCAACTGGTGTCGTTGGTCACCTCAAGGGACGTTACACCAATGATATCCTTTACGGATAAAGAGTTTCCACCTGAGGATGCCAACCACAACCGACCCTTGTATGTGACCTTGGAGAGCTGGAAAAAGTGGATTCCGGTAGTGTTAGTAGATACTGGATCGATAATTAATGTATGTCCGGCGAGGACTACCTATGATATAGGGTTGAGGCCAGCAGACTTCACGCCCACAACCTAAGCCGTTCGTGCCTATGACAACACTAGCCGAGATGTTATGGGAACGTTCAAAAGTCACATAGCAATCGGCCCGTTTGAACATGAGGTGGGATTCCATGTTATGGATTTACCAACCACTTTCAATCTACTACTAGGAAGGCCTTGGCTACATCAGATGAGGGCTGTGTCATCAACGGTCCATCCGCAGGTGAAATATCCCTTTAAAGGCTGGATTGCTACTGTGTATAGCAATTCTGCAATTCATCCTCCCCAAGGAACTACCACGCCCTTGCTGGAAATCATACATGGGAAAGAGGATGTATTCCTCTCTGGCTTCTTCTTGGCAGAGGTCCGGTTGGTCCAATCTATCATGGCAGAAGACAACGGGAATTATGCGAGTGCTCAGTCTATCTACATGATGAGCAAACAAGGGCATATTTCTGGATCAGGACTGGGCAGGAGTGGCAGGCAGGGAGGTACCATCGCCAAGGGGACGAGTCATAACCCCTATGCTTTCAAGCTGGGGTACAAACCTACTATTGAAGATTGGAAAAGAAAGGGAGATGAGTTAAGACGAAGAATTAAAGCAAAGAGGATCGGGAGGCAGTATGAGTTAGTCCATGAGCCAATATGAGGAACCCTGAACGAACGCTTTGTCCAAGGGGAAGATTTTCCCTTTTGTGGCTTTCCAGAGCCTTGGTTTAACCAGGAAATGAAGACAGGTACTCGGGGTTCGAGATCTTTTTCGGACACCAGTTACTAGAAGAGGAGGATGAACAGATAGACCTAAGCGCCCATACAGATCAAGATAGGACTACAAGCTTGGGCATCGACGAAGAGGAGCTGTTGGGGAAAGCATTGGCTGATCTACTAACAAGTTCTAATATCGAAGCTGAGTCCGCCGACTTGGGGGACAGTTTTACTATCTCAATGATCGAGGACAAACCAGCAGAGGATTTTACGGGCCTCATCATGGATGCATCTAAGGCTCCACGCCTGGTCTGGAAGTTTGAGGGTGCCATCAGTAGTTCTGAATTGGAAAATGAGTCAAAATCTGATTCCACCGAGTCTGTGGAGTCGAAGTTAAATTTGAGTTCTTCTAAGTTTGGTACTTCTGGGAGTGGTAACTCGAATACCAAAGTCTTGTCTAGGTCATCTTTCAACTTTTCTTTTGAGTCCACTGCAACCGAAGATACAAACTTTTTGAATGGAAATGCTGTAGACTCCACTTACTTCTTCGTGCCTTTGGTTTGTTGCACTAATCTTGATTTTCAAAATTTAGACTTAAACGAAGAGGAAGAAATTCCTCGGGCTTTGAAAAATTTAGTTGATCATGAGGAGGAGAGCCACGTTAAGCCTTGTACAAACAAAATCATAGCAATTAACGTGAATACTGAGGAAGATCCTCACTTGGTCCAGATCGAGTCCACGTTGTCTTCGGAGGAACGCTAGCATTTAATCGCTTTATTAAAAGATTTCAAAGATGTTTTCGCGTGGTCTTATGAAGGCATGCCTGGAATCGATCCTGAGATTGTATAGCACTAGATCCCTCTTGACCTTGAGGCTCAACTAGTTAAGTAGAAGCTGCACAGAGTTTGCCCAAATTGGGCTTTGAAAATTAAGGAAAAAGTCACCAAATAGATTAAGGTAGGGTTCTTGATTGTATCTGAGTATCCGACGTGGTTGGCTAATATTTTCCGGTTTCGAAGAAGGATGGCAGAATCAGAGTTTGTGTCGACTTTAGGGATCTGCATAAGGCTAGTCCAAAGAATGACTTCCCCTTGCCACACATTGATGAGTTGGTAGACTTCACTGCGGGCCATGCATTGCTATCATTCATGGACAGGTTTTCTGGCTATAACTAGATTCTAATGGCACCCGAGGACAGAGAGAAGATAGCGTTCACTACATCGTGGGGTATCTATTGCTATTGAGTCATGCCTTTTGGGCTGAAAAATGCTGGGGCTACCTATCAGAGGTCTGTGACCACGATCCTACATGATATGATCCATAAAGAAGTTGAGGTGTATGTGGATGACATGGTTGTTAAGTCCAAGGACTGTGAAGGCCACTACACCGCACTGAAAAAATTCTTTCAACAGATCAGGGAGTATATACTGAGGTTGAACCCGCAAAAGTGCACCTTTGGGGAAAGGACATGGAAAATGTTGGGATTTCTGATCACCCAGAGGGGAATTGAAGTGGATTCGTCCAAAATCAAGGCTATCATAAAAATGCCACCACCAACGACTGAAAAGAAGGTGCACGGCTTTCTAGGCAAAGTGTAATTCATAAGATGGTTTATTTCAAAATTGACCTTGACTTGTGAACCACTGTTTGGTCTCCTGAAGAAAGGGAAGAAGTTTCAATGGGACGATCGCTGTCAGTTTTCTTTTGAACAGGTCAAGCAGTATCTGCAGAATCCACCTCTTTTATCACCGCCAGAACCGGGGAAGCCACTGATTTTGTACTTTTCGGTGACGAATTTGACCATGGGGTGTTTGCTAGCTCAAGAGTCAGAAGCCAAGGTAGAGAAGGCCATCTACTGCTTGAGTAAGAAGATGTCAGATTACGAGACCCCCTACACTCCCCTCGAGAAAGCTTGCTTAGCCTTGGTATGGGCTACCAGGAAGTTGAGGCACTACCTGTTAGCTCACTCAGTAATTCTACACGCAAGTCGGTTAAAGGGAGAACGGTAACGGAATTTTTGGCAGACCACCTAGTAGAAGGAGATGAGGTGGTGGAGTACTTGGTCATAGATGAAGATATTCTGTAGGTAGAATAAGAAACATGGACAATGTATTTTGACGGAGCAGCTAATCAATGTGGTTATGGGATAGGTGTGTTGCTGATAGTACCTGATAATTCCCATATACCCCTAGCCTTCAAACTCTAGTTCAAAGTGTCAAATAACGAAGCAGAATACGAGGCGTGTATTGCTGGTTTGGAAGCTGCCCTAGAACTAGGGGCAATAAGGTTGGATGTCATCGGAGACTCGAACTTTTTTTTTTTGGGTGAATAAGTCATTAAATAAAACAGAGAAATACCAAATTTACAAGGGGCATGCCCCAGGCCCTAACCGACAATTACAAACAAAAACAAACCAAAACTACCAAACAAAATCAAAGCCTAATGAACTATCCACACAAAAGTCACAGACTATAGCACTTTATACAAAAACAAGGTACTCCAAAAAAGAAATGCCCGAGAATACAAATATGTTCATGCATCCTATAATAAACATATGGGACATATGAACACATCCGAATGGGTACTGAACCATACAGCATAAAAAGACCTTGCACAGCCCGCAGGTATAGGCATGAAACAAAATACAAACTAAGCATCCAGCAAGCATTAAGTACAAAATAATAAAGTATATAAGAAACAAGGAATTCATCACATCTTGGGTGCTACCAGCAACCACAGTCAACCGAACAAACCATCCCGCTGTCCCATAAAACATATGACCTGGGACTCTTTCAACGAACCATTTTCCATAGCAAAACAATAGTACAATGTTAAAGAAATAAGGCAAACAATTCTCCATTGGACAGAGTCCCAGTGACTGGCACAGCAGTGCAGCCTAGTTTGAGACTCCCCATCAAACCTTGATGCCTCAATCTGGACAGCAAAGGAGTTATATCCATCCAGTTGATCATCCTAAGAAATATTAGTAGAACCTGAGAATAACAGCAATAATCGAATAATATGAGATTCAAACAACTCACATAACACTTTAAAAAAACTAATCTCACAATATAGGGAAGCTAACGCACTCAACCCACAATTTTCACACAACTCAATAACAAAAATCAGTGCTAGGGTAGTGGGAAACCATCGCAACATGTAAGAGAGTAAGAAAGGATTTAAAACAACAATATATGGCTCACTCCACTCAACTCTCAACAACAGATTCCCTAAAAACCCCTAGAGCAGCATAAAACCCATCCTGTAAAACAACAAAGAGTAGAAGTTAGCTCTCAATTTCTGGCTACCATCACTCAACCCACACATAGAGAACTCACATCCCTCATTGAGAACCGGCCACACCACATACCTGCAAAATGAAAGAATCATTAGGAGACAACAGAAAAACCTCACTATAGAGCCTGGCCAAACTCAACCCACAGTATTGAGCTCATAGTCACTCAACCCACTCATGGTGCCACTCCTCTCAGTTTTAAGGATGGTTGGAGGCAACCTCCATTCTTGTAAGAACCATTTATCAGTTGGGGACCTCTTAAGTTTCTAAGAGCAAGAGCTCTATATCTAACCATACATATAATATTTTTCAAAAGAACCTCTTCGGGAATCCTTTCATTACTAAAAATTCTGTTATTTCTCGCCAACCAAACATGGTACATAGTATAACTGAAAGCAAGCCTTTTGATAATAGTGGCAAGGGATTTACCCCTACAATCATTGGCTACCACCTCTACAAAGCCCAGCCAGTTGGTACTATACCACTGCGAGTTACATTTGGAAAGCATAGTAGCCCAAACAGTGGATGAGAAAGCACACTTAAAGAAAAAATGGTCATGATCCTCCTCAATGATCCCACATAGAGGGCAAATAGGGTTCGGGTTGATACCAAAAATGGCAAGCCTATCTCCAGTATTTAACCTACCCAGGATAGCCATCCAAACAATGAACCCCACCCTGGGTATAGAGTAGGGCCTTTACACTAGATTGGCCTAACTAACTTTAGGCCATTTCATTCTCCAAGAATTCCAGACAGAGCCAATACTAAAATTACCATCATTGTGCAGGAGCCAAATAGGTTTATCAAGACAACCAGAAGTGAGCACAATATCAAGAGGTATATGGGCAGTAATCTCCCTAACCTCCCAAGAAGAGGCATTAGGCCAGGTCCACCCATTAACCCCCACCACAGAGGCAACCTTAGATTAAGCATTTAAAGCAATATTATGCATCAATCTATTGCCATACTTAGACCACAAAGAACCAAAAGGGTGCCAGTTATCATACCAAAGAAATGTATCTTCCCCATTGCCAATTTTGTACCTTATAAAAGGATACAGAGCTTCCCTCAAAGATAAAAGCTTCCTCCACACCCAAGATGGATTACTAGGCACATTGACAGCCCAAAAACTTTTACCTTTTAACAAATAAGACTTCACCCATTGACGCCACATAGATTGTTCCCCACCTGCCACCATGAACCAAATGTGCTTGGACACAGCAGCTCTATTCCAAATCTCCAACGACTTAAAACCTAAACCCCCTTCATTTTTGGGAGCACAAATTCTATCCCAAGCAACCTTGGCCCCAAACTTTTTAAGCTCCAAGCTAGACCAAAGGAAAGACCTATACAAAGCTTTCACCTCCTTAATAACTTTTTTGGGGAGGATGAATAGGGAGGACCAGTAGACTTGCATAGATAAGAGAATAGTGCTAATCAATTGAGCCCTCCCAGCATAGGACAGAGTTAGGTTAGTCCAAGGTTTGATCCTGTTTGTAATCCTGTCTACAAGACCCTTATAATCAATGGCTTTCAGATGGGTAGGAATAAGAGGGACACCTAAGTACCTCACAGGTAACTTTCCCTCCTGAAATTGTGTAATCCTCAAAATATTATCAATAAGAGAGGAATCACAACCAGAACTTGGCTTTCAGACGCGGTTGTTTCATCAATAGGAGACTCGAACTTGGTTATTTCTCAAGCGAACGCGGATTGGAGAGTCAAAGAGGAGAAAATGAAGGTATATCATCAGACCCAAGATATTCTAATTCCGAGGTTTGAAAAACTGACATTTACGCATTGTAGACTCGACTTTCTTCGCGCGCCCCCCTTTCGGAGAGGTGCGAATTGGTCTCCTATAGTTCGGACTCCTGTCACGGTTCTGAATCTAATCTCACAAAGTGCAATGTGAGACTGATAAACACCAACGAGTCTAATCCGGCAAATCATTTTGGAAAATCAGATTTTATATCAAATAATGCCAAAACTAGTGACTCCGCTGGGGATTTAGAGAACTTGACTCGAACATCATGATATGTTGTTTTGTTTACACTTATGTGTTTCTTTGCATTGCATTTGCATTGGTGTGCCTAAGACACCATGTTTGCCATCTGTTATTCCTGAACGGTTTGCTGGAGGCTTGCTCAGAAAACGTGCCTTAAGGCTGACCGAGTATAGGCTCTGCCATGATAGGAACACAAATCTCGATTTTGCCGAGGCACCCTTTTTGACCATTCGAGCTAGTTGCATATCGGAAGCCATAGTGACCATTCCAAACTAGGACAAGTTGCTTACCCGATTGTAGGTTATTTGAAATCGCTGCGTGCATAGTAAAACCCTAGCTCCTGACAAGATAGGACAGGGAAACCCTACTCCTCTATAGGAGTGTTTTGGCTCTCACTTGCTTGCTATGTGCTTTTAGAGTGTGTCTCTGCAGGAATACATGTATCAGTTTGCAAGTCTGGGTATCAGTCTGAGGACATTAGTGTTTGAGGGTATTATATTGAGGCAGAAATTTGGGGTAGAATTCAATAGAGAGCACAGTCATTCAACTATGCTCATATCTGTTCTGGTTAAACCAGGCTGAGATGCTGTCTATTTTGCTAGGTAGTCCTGAAACTATAGCTTCAGAAGGGTCCAATATCCCCCGGGTACATTGGACTTGTGTTGATAGACTTTGTCAGGTCAGAGATTCAGTTCAAGGACAATCAGTGTTTCCTTCGCCGAGGCAAGGCAAAGAACGGCTAGTCAACGCTCACCGATTCAACTGATCTGGCAGTCACCAGTCAGATCACCTTTTGTCATACCAGGTCCCGCAAAGTCTATCGATACTGGATAGATGAACTTGGGGGATAATGTGATTATATAATCGGGGGATGAATCACCTGCAGATGGCGCTCATTTTACTCCAGATATAGTAGATGGCATGCACTGTTCTGAGCAATTTGTGAATGCTGTTTATTTTACTTTCTGACTTGGGTATTAGGTCAGTCTTGTTGTGCTGTATTGAGTCAGTCTTTTTGTATTGAGTCAGTCGAGTCGGTCTTGTTGTATCGAGTCAGTCCTATTGTGTTAGAGTCAGGTGATTTCAGGGTGTTACCTCGGATATCACTATCTTGTTTTGTGTTTGTCTTTTACACTTTTTCTTTTGAGTTTGTTTCTTCTTTGGAGCCAGTTATGCCAGAAGATCTAAATGAAACAGTAGTGATTTTCACCCCTTTGGATTTGTTTCTGCCTTGAGCCAGTTATGCTAGAAGATTTGAATGAAACGACAGTACTTTTCTGTGCCTTGAAATCATTCTATTGACCTAAGTTTTTCAAAACTTTTCGAACACTGTGGTGAAAACAAAGAGGAAGGAATTATGTGGGATTTGCAAAAATTTGATCAATTGAGAAAGAGAGAGGCATGCTAAGTCCTTAATGAATGAGATCATGCTTGTTAATATGAATACTGAGAAGGATCCTAGCTTGATCTAGATTGGTTCTACACTATCTTCATGAGCGACTAGTTGCTTTCTTAAAAGATTTAAAAAAATGTTTTGCGTGGTCCTGAGAAGACATGCATGGAATTGATCTTGAGATTATGCAGCATAGGATCGCTCTCGGTCTCAAGAATCGACCCCTTTTGCTTTCAAACCTTGAACTTGTATTCAGAATGTTCAACGGTTAACCACAAAGGAGGCTTGTATGGCCAGATTTGAAGCAGCCCATGAACTAGGGGCAATAAGGTCATATGACATCAAAGGAGGCCCGTCAGGCCAGATTTGAAGCATACCTCGAACTAGGGGCAAGAAGATCAGATGTGATCAAAGGAAGCTTGCAAAGCTAGATCAGAAGCATCCCTTGAACTCTGGGAAAAAATGTCAGATTTGTTCGAAGATTCAAAAGATGGGTCATTCTGCAAACCATTGAAGACTAGCAAGAAAGCTAGATCTGAGAAACAGAGAGAAGAAAGTTTATTGCTAAAGGACAATCAAGTTCCTATCTTCAATACTAGGGGCAACTTCAGCCCCCATTGGATGGATTCCTACATCATCAACGAACAGTAGCCATTCTCCTGGATTCAGATGGCTTCGAGATCACAAAACTGATCAACATAGACAAGTTAAACTTTTACCCTTGAGAGGCTCGCTGGGCCGAAAACCCAGAAGGGCGACCCAGGAAAAAGTTAGAGCAAGAAAAAGAAATGAAAAAGATGAAAAGAAAAAGAAAAGAAGAAAAAGAGAAAATGAAGAAAATGAAAAGAAAAAGAACAAAAGAAAAGAAATGAAAAGAAAAGAAAAACAGAGCTCGCAAGGTTGAAAACCCAAAAAGGGGGGACCTTGGCAAAAGTTAGAGCGTAAAAGGAAAGGTTAATACCCGAGTGTACCTTAACCCCGAACTACGTCAGGCTTGATTCCCATCTGTAGGATACGTAGGCAACTTCATTTTGAAGTCCAGCCATAAACACTTTCAAATCGACTGTGTCCATGTAATGGTTCTGATCATCTTTGTCTTCTCTGTATCCGAGAGTTCGATTGTGATTGTCATTTTGAGGACTGATTACAGTGCGCTGTGGTGCCCTTCAGACAAGGGGCAACTTTCCGTTGCCGTGCAGTGCCATTTAGACAAGGGACAATTTTCCATTGTTTTGGATCTGAGATTGTGCATCTCAAGAGTAAATTCTGTGTTGGTCGAGCAGTGGTCATTTGTAAAAACAATTTTTGAGAATTTTTACTGAGGTTGACTAATTCTCTTGAAAATGATTCCATTTTTTCCAAAACTGGACCATTTCTTGGACCCAAAAAAGAAAAAATTTCAGTGCTCATAACCTAACTTGCATGATTTCGAATCAAAAAATCGAACAAGCATGTTAATCAAACTCTCTTTTTGGTCAAAATTGTTTTTGTAGAAAACCAAAATGGAAAAATGGTCAAAATGATGAACTAGGGGCATAGTTGAGTCAGGCTTCCTGTCTTTTCCCCGTTGTCAACATACTTGCCAGAAAGGGCACCATATTCGCCAGAAAGGGCACAATTGAAACTAACAGCAAAAGGCCAAAAGCTCTCAGCCATATTCGCCAGCGAGGTATCAAGCCAAGTGCGGAGCACGAACTGGAGCGGGATGTTCAGTTCCTTCATCAGGACGATCACACCCAAATTGGCGTCTGACCCGGAATAGGGACGTAGAAAATGCAATGTGTGAGACCAATCAATTGCATGCCTGGCCGGTGGGGCATGCTGTAACTAGCCTTGATCAAGTTAAGCCAAGGGCATCGTCAACCGATGTCAATTGTAGATCTGTTGCGCATCTGGTCGCACTGCAACCCCTCTATCGGAAAGCTCATTGTTGTGAGCAGAAGAATGAGAATCTGGTAGAATACAAGGGGCAAGAGCTCACAACTTCCTGCTTATCCACCAACCACACCTAGGGGAGGGATAAAAAAAAAAGAGAGAGATTGAAGAATAGAGAGATGCACGCTGAGAGAAAAAGTGAGAAAAGGACTTTTTCAGAAAATAAAAGAGATTGAGTGCCAGAGTGATGTGAGAATCACAAATGAGAAAGGATGGGAAACAATACCCAAAGAAATTGGCTCGTCGTGAACTAAGAGGTCTCTTGCCGTTGGAACACATCTGAGTGCTGTGTGTGTGTGTTTCTGTTGTCTCGTTTCTTGTTTTGAGTCGTTTCGAGTGTTAATAGATGTGTTTAGGTTGTTTTACCTTTGTTTTTTCTTTGTTGAGTTGTTTTGGCTGTGGTCAGTCGCAGGCTCAATACCCGGTTAAAAACTTATTTCTCAAACTCAATTTCAAAAATAAATCGTTTAATGCTCAGAGTGCTGTGTCATTCTCCACATTTGTGCAAAATAAGACTTGTTCTTTCATAAAACTTCAGGGTTCAACCCAGGTCATGTGAGAACAGTAGAACAAGGACCTACCTGAAGCTACATAGGTTCTGGACTACAAAGCAAAAGAAAAGAGGGAAAATTTGGAGCATCTGAGTGTGTTTCAACTTTAGAAAATTCTATGATTGTACTCCGGATGTACCTCTTCAAGCCTTGTCAATGCTCCGAAGAATGAGTGTGTCTCTACCTCAAGCTCAAGTTCAAGCCTGCTTCAAAGCCAGAATGCTGATCAGAAGTGCTCTCCCTGAGTACCAGTCCCTGTCAGAGGCATCTTGGTTGTGTTTGTAATGAGTTCCTAGGAGACTAACTGCGACGGTGGAAACTAGAGTTCGAATGGCCGATGCCTAGAACGCAAAGGTTCGGGATTTCTGAGACTAAAGTCTGGTTTAAATACCCAGGGGTGTATCCTCGGCTTAAAATCTGTATGGCAGCCCCATAGGTTGAGATAGCATGCGTGCACCTCAATTCTGGATACCGAACCAACCTAGTCTGTCACCCCGTTGGAGAATAGGGAAAGTTGTGAATATGATCAGAAAGAAAAGTAGTATCCGTGGCTTCTACATGCAGATGTTGCTCCTTGTCAGTATTTCAGCACCTTTGTACTGTGAGTTGAAGGTAAGTGTTCAAAGAACACAAGGGGAGATCTCCGTTAGAGTAGAGCGAGCGGTTCGTCGCCACTCACCCCGTGAGGTGCTTTCTAAAGCGCCGCTTTGTTTGTCTATTGCATATCATAAACAACATGCTTTACATTGCTTGCAACATGTATCATATCATTGCACTTCTTGCATTTATTTGCATCTTGTGTTATCTTGTATCATTTATTCTTTTACGCTGAGCAGCGTTTAGGATCGTTGTCCTCCGGGGCTTTCTCAGGACGCGTGAAGCGCGAGCCCGAGCGATTTTTCGGACCTCTTCTCATGATTTCAGCGTGGTTAGAGTGTTCCTTTTCTCACACGTTTTCAGCGTGTTAGGAATTTATCTTAGGACGCGTGAAGCGTGGCCCTGGGTGCGTTTCTCGGGACGCGTGAAGTGCGAGTCCGAGCGATTTTTCGGACCTCTTCTCACGATTTCAGCATAGTTAGAGTGTTCCTTTCCTCACACATTTTCGGCATGTTAGGAATTTATCTCAGGACGCGTGAAGCGTGGCCCTGGGCGTGTTTTATCTCGGGACGCGTGAAGCGCGAGCCCGAGCGGTTTTTCAGACCTCTTTTCACGATTTCAGCGTGGTTAGAGTGTTCCTTTCCTCACACATTTTCGGTGTGTTTAGAATTTATCTCAGGACGCGTGAAGCGCGGCCCTGGGCGTGTTTTATCCCAAGAAGCGTGAAGTGCGAACCCGAGTGATTTTTCGGACCTCTTCTCACGATTTCAGCGTGGTTAGAGTGTTCCTTTCCTCACACATTTTCGGCGTGTTTGGAATTTATCTCAGGACGCGTGAAGTGCGGCCCTGGGCTTGTTTTATCTTGGGACGCGTGAAGGTCGAGCCCGAGCGGTTTTTTGGACCTCTTCTCAGAATTTCAGCGTGGTTAGAGTGTTTCTTTCCTCACACGTTTTCGGTGTGTTTGGAATTTATCTTAGGACGCATGAAGCGCGGCCCTTGACTGGCCTTTCTGTGCCTTGCGTCAACGAAGGAAACACTGATTGTCCTTGAACTGAATCTCTGACCTGACAAAGTCTATCAACACAAGTCCAATGTACCCGGGGGATACTGGACCCTTCTGAAGCTATAGTTCCAGGACTACCTAGCAAAAGAGAAAACAGACTGCATCTCAGCCTAGTTTCACCAGAACAGATATGAGCATAGCTGAATGATTGTGCTCTCTACTAAATTTTGCCTGAAATTTCTGCCTCAAACTGATACCCTCAAACACTGATGTCCTCAGATTGATACCCAGACTTGCAAACTGATACATGCATTCTTGTAGAGACACACTCTAAAAGCACATAGCAAGCAAGTGAGAGCCAAAACACCCCTATGGAGGGGTAGGGTTTCCCTGTTCTACCTTGTCAGGAGCTAGGGTTTCACTATGCACGCAGCGGTTTCAAACAACCTACAATTAGGTAAGCAACCTGTCCTAGTTTGGAATGGTCACTATGGCTTTCGGTATGCAACTAGGTCGAATGGTCAAAAAGGGTGCCTCGGCAAAATTGAGATTTGTGTTCCCATCGTGGCAGAGCCCGTAACCGGTCAGCCTTATGGCACACTTTTCCAAGCAAGCCTCCAGCAAACCGTTCAAGAATAACAGATGGCAAACATGGTGTCTTAGGTGCGCCAATGCAAATGCAATGCAAAGAAACACATAAGTGTAAACAAAACAACATATCATGATGTTCGAGTCAAGTTCTCTAAATCCCTAGCAGAGTCGCCAGAAATTGTAGACCGCCCGAACTCGCTCCGCGCGCCCTCCTTTTCGGAGAGGGCGCAGATTTGGGTTCTTAGCTACTACAGTTCGGACTCCTGTCACTGTTCTGAATCTAATATCACAAAGTGCAATGTAAGACTGATAAATCACCAAAGAGTCCAATTCGACAAATTGTTTTGGAAAATCAGATTTTAAATCGAATTATGCCAAACATGGACTGCTTTGATAGATTTTAGAGTCGCCACCTAAATATTTTATTTTTTGGGAAATTTAGGAAACCCTAACTTGTGCCTAAGGCCATGTGTCTGTCATCACCAAAGTTACCTCGGCTAGGGAACTTGGATTTGAGAGGGGAAGGTCCTGAAATGAGCACCCCCGCTCGCCCGATCAAAGGATCGGCCTCTACTAACATGATATGTTGTTTTGAAAACACATGTGTTCTTATTCCGGTTATTAGCTAACTTTACTATGTGATGCGCACAGCATGCAAGTGTACACTCAATCACTCAAGTTGGAACAAAACATCTCATGTTTGTTTTTCGAAAAGTGGTTTGAAGTTGCTACCCTCAAGTAGGCTAAAGTGTGGATTTGCCACTCTCAAGTGGGCTTAAAACATGATTTTGCCACTTCGCAGAGTGGGCTTAAAACGCACATTTTGATGAATTGTTCCAATTTAAGCAATGAAGCCTTCATCCACAGGCATTCATGCAGTTAATCATTTAAGCAAATAGCCTTATGGCAAGCATGCTAACATGGCAATACCTATACTTATGCAAAATGTTAAAGCATAAACGCTTACAGTGTACTTCGAGCCAAAACAAAAGCTAGTTAGAAATATGCATGATCCTAACTATACAAGATGCCTAATGCAACATATGCAAAAATGCAACTAAATAGGCTCGGCTATCTAATATTGCATATGAATGCAACACTTGATAACATGCTTTGAGACACGTATTCAAGAAAGTATATGGAAATACAATACAGTTTGTATGATGCGTCGAGCCCGGTGCATGCAAGACAAATGAAGGAATGCAAACATGTAAGCATAAGGTATGCAAATTGAAATATACCCTAAACTAACCATCGAAAACGGAAAGTAATGGGGGTTGGAAGACATGCACACACGCATGCACACTTATTACAACAATGTGCCCTCTCGACAGAGGGTCCGAATGAATTTAGCTAAGCTATATCTAAGCTAAGCTAGCATTTAATCTAATAATCTAATTAGATTAATTATTACAAACCAATGACATAACTAGCAAACTACTTACTAATTATTACAACACTTAATCAATTAGCAACTAATTAATTAAATTAATTTACAAAACCATTCTAACTAACAAATAAAGCTTTAAAATATGCTGCCTCGGCTCTACTTGGAAGATAAACATGCATGCACTTGGTTTCTCGCCCCGAAAAGCTCTCCGGTTTGCTCTTTAAAGGCTCTGTTTGCAGGGTGTCTTCCAGAGCTTGCTGCTGAAACTTACCAAAACACTGCTGTGGAGTGCACCAGTGGCCTGCCGGCCGTGAGAAGCTACTGCCGACCCCCCTGCTGGCCAAGGATGTGCACCGCTGGCCACAGATGAAGGGGTGCCGGCCAACAATAAGAGGGTGCCGGCCACTGGTGTGCTGTGACACCAAACTGCAATAGAGCACAAAACAGAGGAAATTGAGGGTCTCCCAAGAACATGTGTGTACTATGCCCCTCCATATCATCTCAAAACATCAAAGGAGAGGCACCATTGGATCCAAAACCATCAATCAAGCATGGCAATGCATGATGGCCAAAGATCCAACTTGCACAAATTCAATAAATGCAATGCAAACAAGAGTCTAGGACCATTACCTTATCATGGAAGATCAAAGGTAATGGAGACAAAGGGAATTGGCTCATTTTCATCACTTTGAGTATGAAATGGACCAATTCACCTTGTGTTCACCATAACGTCCAGTTGAACACGATGCAATACACACGTGCAACATGCTTATCTTGGTACATTTTACTTGATTGATTTTGTTTACACATTTTAACATTACCAATCCATTCATTAATCAACTTGTCCAAATGTGAGAGTCCTCTAATGAGAGAGAGGTCTATCAAAGAGAATGGTTTAAGGCATGGGAGAGACCAATGCCTTTGACTAGGAGTAACCCTCAAAAGAGGGCTAAAACCATTAGGCATGAGATCCTCAATTCCATGCTCAAGCCAACAAGGGGCCTAAGACCACTTTCAAAGCAAAGTAACAAGTGAAGAATGGAGTGATATGGCAAACATTTCATTGCTGAAATAAGATGCTAAAGATGCTAAACCATGCAAGCAATGCATGCACAACATGTTAAGGGCCAAAGGCATTGAAACTAGTGACAAGCATTACACTAGAGGCATGTAATATCAAGCATAAACAACCAAACCAGCTCTGGACAAAGCTTAATCATGCCAAAACAATGGCCCAAACATGCTGGAAATGAAGCTCAAAATGCTAGAGGAACATGCACACACGTTGGTCTATAAGCAAGGCATAATACACAACCCTCAAAAGCTATGAAGAGGTGAAGTATATGAGAGTGTGACTACACTATATGCACTGAAATTACATGCTAAATGGTGCCATACCATGCAAACATCACATGCATAACATGTTAAAGGCCTCAAAACTCAAAGCTAGTCAAGGCCCTTTACACTACAACCATACTAAGCAATGCTCAAATGACCCTAACCATTCAAAATAGATCAAAGGCATGTCAAAACAGTAGCAAAAACATGCTAGACTCACAGCATAGATGGCAAGAAAGATATGCTCATGTATTGGCTCACCAACAAGGCAAAAAGGTTCAACTCTCAAAAGTACTTAAAGAGTGATATGTGTGGGTATGTGACAGAGTAATATGCTCTGAAATTACATATTAAATGATGCCATATCATGCAAACAACTCAAGCAAGGCATGCTATGGGACTCAAAACACAAGGCTAGTCAAGGGCCTTTACACTACAACCATACTAAGCAAGCCTTACATGGCCGAAACCACTTCAAAAAGAGTTAAAGTATGCAAAATCATGAGTAAAAGCATGCTGGAGTATAGCCAAAATAAGCTAGAATGATGGGCTAAAGCAACATGCATGCAAAGCTAGGGAGCAAGATTACACTACAAGTGTAAAGAGCAAGCAACCAATGATCAAACAAGCCAAAAACAGAGTTATTGTAGGTCAAAAAAGTCACAAAAATATGCTTGAACAAAGCCACAAAGAAGTAGAAACACATGCTCATTTGGTAGGCCAACAACACAAGCAAGCAAGACAAGAGGAGAGGGGACCACCCCTGCCCATTTGAGACCTCAAAACTACCTTTCCACCACTAAAATTCCTTTGGAATTCAGTGGTTAAAGGGCCAAAAAGAGATGGTTTGAAATGCTTTAAAAGATGGCTCAAAAGGCTTTGCAAACTAAAGAGCAAAGGGAGACAACCCCCTAACACAAAAGGGGATTAAAGTACCACTTTTAGGACTGAAAAGTAGAGGTTTTTGTAGTTCCACACCACACCAAAAATCAGCCCCAAAGTAGTTGAAAACTATGGCAAAGCTAGTATGCAAAACAAGCTAAAAGGGGTGAGTGATTACCTTTGGAGCACAGCAGCAAAAACAACCACTTCTCTTGAGGCAAAACCACCTTTTGGAGCTCAAACCAAGTCCCTCAAATACCTCAGCAACAAAGTGATGGTGCTTTACTAGGTGTTGTAGTGCAAAAGTGAAGGAAAAATGCACTTTGAAACACTATTAAGCACAATATGGAGAGAGAGAGAGAGAGAGAGAGAGAATTCCAGAGAGAGAGATATTTTGTCTCTAAAATTCTATCAACCCCTGTAAAGGGAGAGGAGCCTCCCCTTATATAGAGAAATGCAATGCAAAGCTTGCTTGTCAAGCTTGAAATGGCCTCCATCCCTCCATACATGTGTATGGGGATGGCTTAGTGAAAAACAGCTGGCTCAAAAGATCTGAAATAATATTTTCTGAAACAAAGTGTCCGGCCGGCCAGCAGGGCCAAATCCATGGTCAGCATCCCCTTCCCCATGGCTGTCAGGTCATCACAAACATCAGTATGGAGGGACAAAGGCATGGTCCAAAAATGAGACAGAATGGAAATAGGGTTTGGAAAGAGCAAACCTGGCATTTCGTCGCGAAAGTTGAGCACTCAGCAAGCAATCAGACTTGTAATCAGATATACCTGCAAGCACATCCAGGTCATGAGGACGGTCAAAAATAGGGTGTCTACAATGATGTAACGACCAGTCCAATTAGGTCTGAATTGCCCCTAGGGTCATGGATGGGAGCTCGGTTGTCTTTGAGCACCAAATCCCCTTCTTTCAGATTCTTGGACTTAACTTTCTTGTTGAAAGCCCAGGCAATCCTTCGTTGATAACCTTAGATGTGGTACAGTGCTTTCAGCCTCCTCTCGTCGAACAGCATAAGTTCCTCGAACCTGCTCTGCTGCCAATCTGGTTTCGCTATCTGGCACTCAGCCATAACTCGCAGCGACGGAACCTCAACTTTAATCGGCAGAACAGCCTCCATCCCGTAAACCAGAGAATACGGAGTTGCCCCAATAGAAGTTCGAATTGATGTTCTATAGCCCCAAAGAGCAAATGGCAGCTTATCTGGCCAATCCCTGTAGTTTTCCACCATCTTCTGTAGAATGTGTTTGATGTTCTTGTTGGCAGCCTCAACAGTTCCGTTGGTTTGCGGCCGATATGTGGATGACTTATGAAAAGCCACGTTGTATTTCTCCAACAAGTCGATCACTTCCTTCTTGAAGTGGGAACCATTAGCTGAGATGATCTCATTCGGGACCCCATAACGATAGATAATGTTATTCCTGATGAACTTGGCTACATGCAATGCTTTCAACACTGCGTAGGATTGGACCTCGACCCACGTTGTAAAGTAGTCTATCTCCACCAGGATGTACTCGTGCCCGTTTGACCCCTTCGGAGTAATTGCCCCAATAACATCAATTCCCCAGATTGAAAATGGCCATGGTGAAGTCATGTTGTACAGCTTCGACAGCAGGATGTTCATGCGATTTGCATGGATCTAACATTTGTGGCATCGCCGACCAAAAATGATACAATCCTCCTCCCTGGTTGACCAGTAGTAACCCTGTCTGAGAATCTTCTGAGCCAGCATTACTGCGCTCGTGTGCGATCCGCACTCTCCTCCGTGGATGGCCTCCATCAGGCGCTTCGACTCTTCAGCATCAATATACAGTTTATGCATTCCCAGATGGCCCCATTTGTACAATTTACCCCCACAGATGGTAAACTGAGTAGCCATTTGCCGTATCGCCCTTTTATCTTTGGCACTTGCCTCTAGTGGATAAGCTTCCTTTTATAAGAAGTTCCAGACGTCATGATACTAGGGGTTTTGATCTTGTACTTCATCTATTGCAGCAATCAGCTTGTAGGCCGGCACATACCTCTGTTCAATAATGATTGGCCGCATCCGGACTCCCAAAGGGATGTCTATCATGGAAGATAGAGTTGATAAGGCGCCAGCGAACCTGTTTCTCTCTCTTAACAAATGCGTGAAGGTTAACTTCTCAAACCTAGGAATCAGAACATCCAGGGTTTGGTGATAGATTTTCATCCTTTCTTCTTTAGCCTTCTAGTCTCCTTTCGCTTGAGACACAACTAGGTTCGACTCCCCAATGACGTCCAACCTTTTTGCCCTAGTTCCAGGGCGGCTTCCAAGCCAGCTATACATGCCTCGTACTCTGCTTCGTTGTTTGATACCTTGAACCGGAGTTTGAAAGCTAAGGGTATGTGGGAATTGTCAGGCGCTATTAGCAACACCCCTATCCCATACCCATTCTGGTTTGATGCTCCGTCAAAGTACGTAGTCCAAATCTCTTCTTCAACCTATAGAATGGCCTCATCTGGGAGCCGATACTCTACTGCTTTGTCTCTCTCCACTGGGTGATCGACTAGGAACTCCGCTACCGCTCTCCCTTTCACAGACTTGTGAGTCATGTACTTCAAATCAAATTCGGAGAGAAGAAACAACCAACGGGCTAGCCTACCCGTAAGTGCTGGTTTCTCGAAGAGGTATTTGATGGGATCTAATCTCGAAACTAGAATTACGGAGTAAGCTAACAGGTAGTGCCTTAGCTTCCTGGTAGCCCATACCAAGGCCAAGCAAGCCTTCTCCAGCGGAGTGTAACGGGTCTCATACATCAGCATCTTCTTGTTCAGGTAATAGATGGCCTTCTTCACTTTATCCTCAGATTCTTGTGCAAGCATGCATCCCATAGCCATGTCAGTTACTGACAGATACAAAATCAATGTCCTCGACTTTGGTGGTAACAACATAGGTGGGTTCTATAGATACTGCTTGATCTGCTCAAAAGCACCTTGGCATCGGTCATCCCATTGGAACTTATTTCCTTTCTTCAGGAGACCAAATAGTGATTCACAAGTTGAGGTTAATTTTGCAATAAACCGTCTTATGAATTGCACTTTACCCAGAAAGCCTCGTACCTCCTTTGCAGTCCTTGGTGGTGGCATTTCTAAGATGGCCTTAATCTTGGAAGGATCAACTTCGATGCCCTTTTGTGTAATCAAGAACCCCAGCATTTTCCCTGCTGTGACACCAAAAGTACATTTCTGAGGATTTAGTTGCAACCGATATTCCCTGATCCGTTGGAAAAATTTCTTCAAGGCGGTGTAGTGGCACTTTCTTTCCATGGACGTGACAATCATGTCGTCCATGTACACCTCAACCTCTTTCTGGATCATATCATGCAGGATAGTGGTTGCAGCCCGTTGATAAGTAGCCCCAGCATTCTTCAGACCAAACAGCATCACCCTGTAGCAGTAGGTTCCCCATGGTGTGGTGAAGGCAGTCTTCTCCCTATCCTCAGGTGCAATCAAGATCTGGTTATACCCGAAAAATCCATCCATGAAGGAGAGAAGCGCATGCCCTGCGGTGAAGTCCACCAGTTCGTCGATGTGCGGTAAAGGAAAGTCGTCATTCGGACTAGCTTTGTTTAGATCTCTGAAATCTACAGACACCCGAATTCTGCCATCTTTCTTCGGTACTGGAACAATGTTGGCCAGCCAAGTAAGATACGCAAATACTAACAGAAACCCGGCATCTATCTGCTTGGTGACCTCTTCCTTGATTTTCAGAGCCCAATCTGGGCGTATTCTCTGAAGCTTCTGCTTGATAGGTCGGGCCTTAGGGTCAAGAGGGATTCGGTGCTGTATAATCTCAAGATCGATTCCAGGCATGTCTTCGTAGGACCGCGCAAAAACATCTTTGAAATCTTTTAATAAAGTGACTAAGCACTCGCGTTCCTCTAAAGACAACATGGACCCGATCTAGACCAGACGCGGATCCTTTTTAGTACCAACATTAATTGAAGTGATTTTATCAACTAAAGGTTTTAAAAACCTCTCCTGCTCTCAATCAATCAAATGTTTCAAAACTGGAGGACTTTCTCCTTGTTGTTTTCATCAAAGTTTTGAAAGTCCTGATTAATGCAATATACTAAAGGCACAGAAAAGTACTCAAAAGTGGTAGCGATACCATTCTCATTAACAATTTTCAGTTCGTCTGATTCTTCGGTTGCAACCGACTCAAAAGAAAATAAAAAGATGACCTAGACAAAACAACGGCATCCAGGTTATCAACCCCAGGAATACTGGACTCTGACCTAGAAGAACTAGAATTTGATTCCGACTCCACCGACTTTGTGGAATCAGATTATGGTTCACTACCTGACTCAAAACTGCAAGAAAAAATCCTTCCTTGTACTGTCAAATGAGGGAGGGTGTGATAGATGCATCCAGAATGCCAGAAGAAGGGCCCACAATTAATTGATCTCCAATCATAGAAACAGAGAAGTCATCCCTCGAGCTCCTTGATGCCATCTGAGGATCCGAGAGGAGACAAGCCAGCGCTGCTCCTATTTCAAGTTCTGTGCCATATGACTCATCCTCTTTGCACTGTTTAGCCACAACTGGTGGGTCAGTCTGCTCTTCTATAACTTCATCCCCTTGCAACTGTAAGTCAAAAAAGATCTCAAACCTAGGCAAACGCTACTTCTCTAAATTCAGCCATGGCTCCAGAAAGCCGCAAAACGGGAAATCTTCCCCCTCCCGGACAAAGCAGCTGTTTAGGGTTCCTTGGATAGGTCTATGCACTAACTCATAGTGCTTCCCAGTGTGTTTAGCCTTGGCTCTTCCAGCCATCTCCTTTCCCTTTCTTACCTAATCCTTTTTGGTAGGCGTGTAACCTAGACCAAAGGTATGAGGGTTGTGTGGCACTTCGGCTAATGCAGCGACGCCCTTCCGGCCACTCCTTCCCAATCCCATCTCGGGTACATGTTGAAGCTTATTCATGAGGTAAATAGATTGTGCACTGACATACAGTCCCTCATCAGCATCTAGAAGATCTTGCACTACCCGAGCCTTAGCCAAGGTGAACCCAGACAGGAAAACATCCTCCTCGCCGTGTGTAATTTCCAAGATTGGCGTAGTAACCTCCGGCAGCGGATGCATGGAAAAGTTCCCCAAAACAATTGCTACCCCCTTCCCATGGGGGTACTTCTGCATCTGATGTAAAGTGGAAGAGACAGCTCTTACTTGGTGCAGCCACGGCCGTCCACGGAGTAAGTCGAAGGTGGATGGAACATCCAGAACGTGGAACTCGATGTCCTGTTGTGTCGGGCCAACCTGAGTTCTGATCCGCACTGTCCCCATCACTTCCCGATTGGTATTGTCATAAGTCCGGATCACCTGGGCTGTTGGCACGAAATCTATGGGCTTTAACCCGATAGCATAGGCCGTACGCGACGGGTACACATTAATTGCAGATCTCGTATCAACTAAGACAATTGGTATCCACTTTTTCTTACATTCCACAGAGATGTATAACGGCCTTTTGTGCTCCGAGCCCTCAGGTGGTAATTCTTTATTTGTGAAAGTCAAAGTCGGTGAAACGCCACCCGGGAACACCAGTCCCACCAACTGCTCGGGGGTTGTGTCAATAGAGAGCTTAGGCTCATCCATTGCTGATAGGACGACTTGTCTATGCACCCGCGAGGCCATGAGCAATCCCCAAATGGAGATGTTTGCTTGAATCTTTTTTAGCTGCTTCAGTACAACTTCCTCCTCTAGAAACTTGTCTTTCTACTTCTCAACTTCCTTGTATTTCCTGGATGCCTCTGGCTGGTCTAGGTGTGGGGGCTTAAAGTACCGTCCACTCTGAGTCATGTGGTCGACTTCTTCGGTATACCATGTGTCATCCAGGAGATTCTGTCCCCAGTCTATATCAGTATGGGCCAGATACAAACCATTGTCTTCCCACCACATTCCTTCGACAATCGACAAACAACTATCTGGTTCCCCTGTAGTTGTTCCCGTGTTCACAACACATTCTGTCCCCGTAGGGCCTTTGGCTTTGGTAGCCCTCTGATCAATCTCAACTCTTTCATACCAGAACCGCTTCAACTCGGTGTCCTGTTTTGTGTCTGCTGTACTAATGCTGCTCAATTCTTGAGAAAAATTCTTTGTACCGGTGCTCTCTGGCAACTCCCCTTTGTCATCGACCGTTCCGGCCATTATAGACGTTCTTGTTTCTAACTGTCCCTGTTTCAGTTGAGACCCCTCATCAATATCTGGCTCATCACTAAGCCATCCTGCATTATCTATTGATCCATTCAGATCAAACCAGTTGATGCTCACATCCCCCAGATCCTGCTCGTCGAAAAATTACAAATTAGCGATGTCCTCCTCGAGCTTTGCTAAACCATCTAGCCCTTGACTTGGCCTGTCCTCCCGGACCACAATAACCTCAGTTCCCTTTGGAAATTCCACCTTAGACTTGGCCTGATCAGCTGGCACAATAGAGCGGCAAGGGTTGTATGCTTCCTCAATTAAGCTCGCAGAGCCCTCAAGCATGTCTTCTTCTACCATAGCCACTACCACGGATTCGGGTCGAGGTATTAACATGTTCATCATGCACAAGTTTGTGCTTTCTGGGATGAATAGCGTCGGTTTAGGCAAGTGGAAGGGAGTGATATATATGCTGGGGTCGTATGGGACGACCATTGTTCGGATCAGGTTTACTTGCCTGGGTGGAGGAGGGGGTTGGTTTTGTGGTGGAAGGGGATTTGTAGTGACATTTGGCTTCTCAAGAGGCACTATCACTTTGTTGTCAATGAGATCTTGAATCTCATGATGAAGTCTAAAGCATAAATCAGTATTATGCCCATGATGCTACTGGGAGGCACAATACTTGGTTGGGTTGGGTTGTGTGTAGGAGGGAGGGGATTTGGCAATGGGCATGGTTCCAGGGGCTTTAGATGCCCTTTTCTAATCAGGACCCTCAAGGCTGCAGACAGAGACATGTAAAGTGGGGTGAAAACCCTCTGGCCCCGGGGTGGGTACTTTGCAGGTTGTGAGGTGGCTCCAGATGTGCCGATAAAGGGTGTGGCTATTTTTGGTGTGGTGGTGACCATACCAACGTCAGAGGCCCTCGCAGCTGCATTGTTACTCGTAGCTGCATTTGAACTATGAGTAAAGGCCCTCTTGGGATGCTCTTTCTCCTGGTCAATTAGACTTTGTTTCATTGCGTTTTCTATCTGTACCCCAATCTCATGAAGATCAGCAAAGGTAGGGAGGGGTAAGACGATCATCTTCTACAGCAGCTTCGGTTGCAGATTCCGCACGACCATCCTTATCTGGTCTTTCTCAGCTGGCCTGGTGATCATCATGGAGGCCTTGGCCCTCCATCGAGTGACGAAGTCAGAGAAGCCCATTCGGCTCTTGCCTTGTGGCCTCGAGATCGCTAGTTATGACCTCGATTTGAGTAATGTAAGAATATTGGGTGACAAAGGCCTCGACCATTTCTTCCTAACTCCTCTTCACTAAGTCCTCTAGTTTAGCATACCAGATGGCCGCAATACCCGACAGGGTCCGACTGAAAAGGGATAGCTTTTGCAGTCTAGTCAGGCCTATCGGGGGCAGAATATCTAAAAATAGCCTCAAATGGACCATAGGATTGCCCGAGCGGTCGAAGCGGTCTATGTGAGGCATTTTAAATCTATTTGACAATGTCACTGCCGAATCTGTGTAGCCGTCCTCTATGTCTGGGATCGAGTTAACTCCCTGAGCTCACTTGAACAGCTTCTCGAGCTTACTTACTTTCAAAGTAGCAGGATCGACCTTAAACTCGAACGGTGTATCTGTTGGGTAAGCCGGTGCTTTGGAAGTCTGAGGTGGGACTGGCCCTGTTGGAATGCCTGTATTCTCCTGGACATTAGCTGCTTCCCCGGGTATTGGAACCCTAGGTGGGGGTGGGTGCGAAGCAGATGCTGTTGCTTGTTGTGATTGTTGTTGTTGTGGAAGCTTGGAAATCAGCTCAGCCTGCTGGGCTATAACCTTTGTTTGGCCAGCGGTAGCCTCCGCTTGGCGAGCAGCATCTTGCTGCATGGCCTCAATGGTTTGCTGGAGTTGACGCATCATATCCTCCATACTAACTAGTGAGTGCTGATCTGACAGAACCGGTATATATTCCCTCTCTGAGGTAGAAGCAGAAAATTAGACTTCACTAAGCACAAATAACTGACGAACTGGTGAATTATGCCGAACTCTCCTCCATCTTGGAACCGGTGATAGCGAAGCAAACACCGGTTGTCGTCTCACAAGATCCCCAGATCGATAAAGCCTCCTTACTCTAGTCCAGAGTGCTTAGGGTGTAACTGCCTCGTCAGAAGCAACGATGAAATACTACCTTGCAAAAAGAAAAACAAAGCAAAAAAAAGAGGAAACAACAATCAGCAAACGCACAGTATCTCGGCTTAGACAACGACAACACACAGTTGAAATCACAAGCTAGACAATCTATACTCAAACACTGATTTCTTTCCCCAAATTTTCTGCCTCAAAACTGATATTCTCAAACACTGATGTCCTCAGACTGATACCCAGACTTACAACTGATACATACATTTCTATAGAGACATACCCTAATAGCACATATCAAGCAAGTGAGAGCCAAAACACTCCTATGATGGGGTAGGGTTTCCCTGTCCTAGTTTCGTTAGGAACTAGGGATTCAGTACGCATGCATGCAGTTTCAAACAATCCTGCATTCGGGTGAGCAACTTGTCCTAGTTTGGAACAGTCTCTAAGGCTTCCGATATGCAAACTAGGTCAATTGGTCAAAAGGGTGCCTCAGCAAGACTACCTAATATACCTCTCGCTCCTAACACCGAGAAGTGAAAAGGAGGATCAAACGATACAGCGGTAGTCCAGATCCAAGGTTTGTGTGCCCATCATGGCAGAGCCCACAACCAGTCAGCCTTATGGCACACTTTTCTCACCAAGCCTCCGGCAAACCGCTCAGGAATAACAGATGGCAAACACTGTGACTTAGGCGCACCTATACAAATGCAATGCAAAGAAACACACAAATGTAGATAAAACAACATATCATGAGTTCAAGTCAAGTTCTCTAAATCCCCAGTGGAGTTGCCAGAAATGGTAGACTCGACTTTCTTCGAGCGCCCCCCTTTCGGAAAGACGCGAATTGGTCTCCTACAGTTCGGACTCCTGTCACAGTTCTGAATCTAATCTCACAAAGTGCAATGTGAGACTGATAAACACCAAAGAGTCCAATCCGGCAAATCATTTTGGAAAATCAAATTTTAGATCAAATAATGCCAAAACTAGACTGCTTTGCCAGATTACAGAGTCGCTACCTAAATATTTTATTTTGGAAAATTTAGGAAACCCTGACTCGTGCCAAAGGCCACGTGTCCGTCATCATCAAAGTTACCTCAGCTCGAGAACTTGGGTACGAGAGGGGAAGGTCCTGAAATGAGCACCCCCGCTCGCCTGATCAAAGATCGACCTCTACTAACATGATATGTTGTTTATAAACCTTATGTGTTCTTATCCGGATTATTAATCTAACTTTGCTATGTGACGCACACAAACAAGTATAGACTAAGTTGCGAGACTTGGAACAAATCGACTCATGTTTGTTTTTGAAAATGGTTTGAAAGTGCCACTTGCAAGTGGGCTGAAGCGCGGATTTGCCACCCTCAAGTGGGCTTAAAACATGGTTTTGCCACTTCGCAAAGTGGGCTTAAAACATTCATTCGTCAAATTGTCCCAATTCAAGCAACAAAGCCTCCATCCACAGGCATTCATGCAGTTTAGCAAATAAGCACATAGCCTCATGGCAAGCATGTGAAACATGGCAACACTCACACTCATGCAAGTATGCTAAAGCGTAAAACTTACAGTGTACTCCAAGCCAAAAAAAAAAAGAAGCTAGTTAGAAATATGCATGATCGTAACTATACAAGATGCCTAATGCAACACATGTAATATGCAATTAATAGGCTCGGCTATCTAAGATGGCATATGAATGCAATGCTTTCAAACACGTATTCAAATAAGTATTGAAATACAATGCAGTTTGAATGATGCGTCGAGCCCGATGCATGCAAGACAAATGAATGATGCAAACATGCAAAGCATAAGGTATGCTAATCAAAACGTGATCCCTAATCTAACAATCAAAAGTGGATAAATAAAAGGGAGAAAGACGTGGGGTTGGAAGACATGCACACACACACGCATCCTTATTACAATATTGCACCCTCGCGAATGAGGGTTCGAATGAATAAGCTAAGCTAAGCTAAGCTAATCAAACTAATCTAATTAAAATAATTAGACTAATTATTACAAATTAATTGAATAACTAGTAAACTACTTACTAATTATTACAACACTTAACTAATTAGCAAACTAGTTAATTAAATTACAATACAAATGTACACTAATTAAACATTTAGAGCACTGAACAATGCTAAACATTTAGAGCATTGAACTACGTTGCCATAGCTCTGCTTTAGGAAATGGAGGATGCATGCATTCAGTTTTCGCCCCGAAAAGCCTTTCGGTTTACTCTTGAGAGACTCTGTTTACAAGGTTGACTACACTCCAGAACCTTTTGCTCTAACTTACCAAACCAATGCCGAGGACTGTTGTAGACACCCCATTTTTGACCGACCTTAAGACTCAGACGTCATCATTCTTGCACGTGATGATCGCGCATGCTTGTGCTCGTTTCGAGTTTCTCGGGTTTTCGGCTGAGCACCTTGTCTTGGGACCTCTTAACTTTCTTCTTCTTGGTTTGTTTTTGGACCATTGCCCTGGTGCCTTTGCCTGGTGGGGGGAGAGGCCTATAGGCCACTTTTTGTAGTTGTAGGCTACTTATCTCTCTTGTAGGCCACTTGTAGTGGCCCGTAGGCTAGTTTCAGGAGCTTTCGGCTGAGTGCCTTATCTTATGGCCTCTTAGCTCTCTTCCTTTTGGTTTGTTTTTGTGCCATACCTTATTCCCCCTTGCCTAGAGGGAGGGGAGAGGTTGTCAGCCACTTTTGGCTCTTGTAGGCCACTTGTCCCTCCTGTAGGCCACTTAAGGTGGCTGACGGTCATTTTCTGGCTTTTTTAGATATTTTTATTGCCTGCTGTGCCAGCTGTTGGGCACAAAAGGCATCCTCCATACACTGCACCAAGCTTCTAGCTTGTCAAGCAAGCTTGAGGCTTGGAATTCTATAAGAAGGGAGGTCCCTCTCCCTTTCCAGGGGTTTAGATTTTGAAGAAGCAAAAAAGATATCCCCCTCTCACTAGAATTCTCCCCCTCTCTCTATATTTGTGCTATATTTCCTCAAAAGTGTTGTTTCTTCATACTTTTGCACACAAACACCTAGCAAAGCACCACCATCATTGAGTTGAGGTTCTTGGAGGTCATACTTGGGTTCTAAAAGGCTGGTTTTTACCTCAGAACTCGCTGTTTTACTGTGGTTCTTCAAGGGTGAGTAGTTACCCTCTTTAAGCTTTATTTTGCTTAAGTATTTGGCCATCCTTGCATGCTCTTTTAGGCCTTACTCTCAACTGTAAAAGTATTTTTTTAAGTGTTTAAAATGGTTGTTTGAGGCTTTGTTTGAGTTAGGGGTGGTCTACCCCCTTTGGTGGCTTGTTTGGCTTTAATTTGTGCCATCTCTTTAGGCCTTTGAGATCACCTTCTCTTGGCCTTTTAACCATTGAATTCCAGAGGAATTTCAGTGGGAGAAAGTGTGTTTTGAGGCTCCAAATAGGAGGGGGTCATCCTCTCTCCTTGTGTCTTGATTGCTTGTGTTGTTGGCTTAACACTTTGGCATATTTTTCTACCTTCTTGAGGATCTATCTTAGCATGTTTTAGGCCTTCTTTTAACATGATATAACTCTGTTTTGGGTTAGTTTGATTGCCTCTTGCATGCATCACACCCTTGTAGTGCAATCCTCCTTATAGCCTTAACATGTATCATGCTTTGTGCCTCTAAATCTAGCTTGTTTTAGCTCTGCTCCAGCAGGTTCTTAGCATTGTTTTGACTTGCTTGAACTCTGTTTTGAGTGGTCTTGATCATTTGGAACTTGCTTTGTATAGCCATCGTGCAATCTTGGTCACTAGCTTTGGGTTTCAAAGTATCTAGCATGCTTTACTTGAGTTGTGTGTATGCTTTGGCCTCATTTCTCACATGATTTTAGTGTGTGTAGTGTAGTCATACTCTCACATGTTTTACACTTTCAATGCTTTTGGATAGTTGTGCCTTATGTCTTGATCACGGGCTAATTTGTATGCATGCTTGCCTAAGCTTTTGGGCTATCATCTTAACATGTTTTTGGTCTTATTTTGCCATGATACAACTCTATTTTTGGTTGATGGAGTCACCTCTTGCTTGGTTTTGGTACTTGTAGTGTAATCCCACTCATTAGCCTTGCATGCTTAGTGTTTTCGCTTACCATTCTAGCTTGTTTTGGCTACACTCCATCATGTTTCTAGCATTGTTTTGACGTGCCGTAGGACTGTTTTGAGTGATCTTGGTCCTTTGGGGCTTGCTTGATATGGCTATGGTACAAGTACCTTAGCTAGTCTTGAGTTTTGAGCACCTTAGCATGCTATATTTGTAATGGTTGCATGTTTTGGCATCATCTAGCATCTAATTTCAGACCATATATTTGTGTCATGTTCTCACTTCTTTCGCTCCTTGAGAGCTTTTGAGAGTTATGCCTTATTTGTGAGCTACCAAAGGGGCATGATTTTCTATTCCTTTGAGCCTTAGTTTGAGCATGTTTTTGCCACTGATTTGCCATGATATAGCTCTGTTTTGGGCTGGTTTGGTTATTTGTGCATAGTATTGCATAGTCCTAGTGTTGTGCACCTCATTAGCTTTAATGCTCTAGCATGCCATACTTGTATTGTTTGCATGATATGTCATCATTTGGCACATGATTTCAATGCCTACATCTCTGTCATACTCTCTTATTCATCACTTCTTCATTGTGTTTGAGAGTTGTGTTTAATGTCTGTCTTGCGAGCCAATGCATCATGAGCATGTTGTTGTAGCTTTTGGTGCCTCATTTCTAGCATGATTGTACCATTGTTGTGGCATGAGGTAGGTTTGACCATTTGAGCATTGTGGTGCATGCTTCATGTGTAATACACTTCACTTGCCTTGATGCCTTAGCTTCAAAAGATGCCATGCATGCATTGCTTACATGATAGAGCCTTGTGCATGCCATTCTAGTATTGGTAGATAAGCATGTTGTTTGTATGTGTGTTGCATTGCATTATGTTTGGATCGGACATTAATCCAAACACGAGAAACGAGGGATGCTTCATACTTGAAGTGATGAAACGCGCCTCATTTCTTTGTAGCCGTCCCCCTTGATTGTGCATGATAGGGTGGAGGCCTCTCGAGTCCTATGTGTTATTTGCGCATTCATAGACTTGTATGAACTCGGCTTCTCGGCCATCGTGCATTGTGATGCTCGGTTGGGGCCCGAGAGTCGAGTACCGCACCCCTTTGAGCTTGAGAAATGATAAGGGAGGTGGTTGTACACACATACCCTGCAAATTCCTTGCTTTGCCCTTGTTGAACTCTGTTTGCAGCAAAACTAGAGTGTGCAGCAACAACTGGCTAACCGGCCAGAGGAAGTGGCCGACCGGCCACTTTAAGTGGCCTATAATCCTTTTAAGTGGCCAACAGGTGGCCTACAGTCTCCCCTGGTGGCCGACAGCCCACCAGCTTGAAGGTGGTTCAAAGTCATTCTGGTTTTGGAGCAGAAGCAATCTGGGAATTGGTTCAGAGTTCAGGAATTAAGGCGAATGCAAACAGAGGCAACCGGTGGCAAGGTGACGGGATTTCAGGAAAAAGCAACCGAGCATGCATACATTCCTCACTTCGAGGCTCCTTTTAACTGCTTTGCTTAGCTAGTTAATTCTTTGGTTCTGTACTTAATTAGTTAACGTGCTTAGCTAATCAATTTGTGTTGTAATGACTAATTAGTTAACTAGGATAGTTAATTAGTTGTGATTTGTAATAGTTAGCTTAATTACCGTAGCTAGTTATCTTTCATTTCATTCGGACCCTCTGTCAAGAGGGCACAAATGTTGTAATAAGTGTGCATGCGTGCATGCATGTTTTCCAACCCCATTTCTTTCTCCCTTTTACTTATCAACTTTCGATGGTTAGTTTAGGGCATATTTCAATTAGCGTCCTTATGCTCGCATGCGTACATCATTCATTTGTTTTGCATGCACCGGGCTTAGCGCATCATATAAACCGCATTGTATTTCAATACACTTTCTTGAATATGTGTTTAACAGCATGTTATCAAGTGTTACCTTCATATACCATTTTAGATAGCTGAGACTATTTTAGTTGCATTTGTGCATGCGTTGCATTAGACATCTTAACATAGCTAGGATCATGCATTGATTTCCAACTAGTTTTCTTTCTTTGGCTCGGAGTACACTGTATGTGTTTATGCTTTAGCATCTTGTATGTGTGTAAGTGATTGCCATGATAGCATGCTTGCCATGAGGATATGTGCTTAAGTGATTAACTATCTGAACGTTTGTGGATGAAGGCTTCATTACTTGAATTGAAAGAAATCATCAAAATGTGAGTTTTAAGCCCACTTGTTTGTGGCAAATCATGTTTTAAGCCCACTTGAGGGTGGCAAATCTGCATTTTAGCCTACTTGAGGGTAGCATCTTTCAAACCATTTTCACAAACAAACAGGAGATGTTTTGTTCCAAATCGAGTGATTTAGTCTATACTTGTATGTTGTGCGCATCACATAGTAAGTTAGCTAATAAATCAGAATAAGAACACATGTGCTTTCAAAAACAACATATCATGTTTAGTAGAGACCGATCCTTTGATCAGGTGAGCGGGGGTGCTCATTTCATGACCTTCCCCCCTCGTACCCAAGTTCCCGAGTCGAGGCAACCTTGGTGATGATGGACACGTGGCCTTAGGCACGAGTCAGGGTTTCCTAAATTTCCCAAAACAAAATATTTAGGTGGCGACTCTGAAGTCTGGCAAAGCAATCCATGTTTGGCGCTTTTTGATTAAAATTGATTTTTCAAAACCAATTGCGAGATTTGGACTCTTTGGTGATTTATCAGTCTTACATTGCACTTTGTGATATTAGATTCAGAACCGTGACAGGAGTCCAAACTGTAGGACCAATTCGAGCTCTCCGAAAGGAGGGCACGAAAAAGTCAAGCTACAGTTTCTGGCGACTCTGCTGGGGATTTAGAGAACTTGACTCGAACATCATGATATGTCGTTTTGTTCACACTTATGTGTTTCTTTGTATTTCATTTGCATTGGTGCGCTTAAGTCATAGTGTTTGCCATCTTTTATTCCTGAACGGTTTGTTGAAGGCTTGCTTGGAAAAGCATGCCATAAGGCTGACCAGTTACGGGCTCTGTCACAATGGGAACACAAACCTCGGTTGTTACCGAGGCACCTTTTTTGACCATTCGACCTAGTTGCATATCGGAAGCTGTAGTGACCATTCCAAACTAGGACAGGTTGCTTACCCAATTGTAGGTTGTTTGAAACTGCTGCGTGCGTAGTGAAACCCTAGCTCCCAAAAAAATAGGTCAGGGAAACCCTACCTCTCCATAGGGGTGTTTTGGTTCTTACTTGCTTGCTATGTGCTTTTAGAGTGTATCTCTACAGGAATGCATGTATTTGTTTGCAAGTCTGAATATCAGTCTGAGGACATCAGTATTTGGGGGTATCAGATTTGAGGCAGTGATTTGGGTGCAGCGATTAGTGTTTGAGAACAGTTCTTTCAGCTTGTGATTATCAACTGTGTGTTGTGTTTATTTAAGTCGAAATGCTGTCCGTTTTCTGCTTGTTGTTTCCTTGTTTTGCTTTATTTATATTTTTCCAAGGTAGTATAGCATCATTGCTTCCGAGGAGGCAGTTTCCCCTAAAGCACTCTGGGTTAAAGGTAGAAGGCTTCATCAATCCGAGGATCTAGTTGGCGGACAAGTAGTGTTCTTTTCATTACCCCCGGTTACAAGGCAGAGGGCAGTTAGGCAGGGAATATCAGTACAGCAATCATTGGTTCAGTGATCATTGTCCACCCCACCAGTGAGTAGTCGGGCTGAGGTTTCCATTTCTACCACAGAGAGATACACCTATTCAGTTAGATCAGCACCTTATGGCAGGTATGAAGGACATGATGCGTCAGCTCCAAGAGACAATGCAAGCCATGTAGCGGGACGCTGCCCACCAAACTGGGGTTAATGCACATCAAGCAGAAGTGGTAACTCAACAGGAAGAGCTAATTGCCAGACTTCAGCAACAGCAGCAACCACAACAAGCCAAAGTATTTGCTTTGCATCCAACCCCGCCCCCACCTAGAGTTCCAACACTCGGGGATACTGCAAACATCTAGGAAGATACGGATGCTCCAACAGGGCCAGTCCCGCCACCAGTTCTACCACAGACTTCAAAGACACTGGCCTTCTCAACAGATACACCATTTGAATCTGAGATGGACCTAACTGCTCTGAAGATGAGTAAGCTTGAAAAGCTATTTAAACGGGCCCAGGGAGTCAACTCGATCCCGGACATAGAAGATGGTTACACTGATTCGGTGGTAACATTGCCGGACAGATTCAAGATGCCTTACATAGACCGTTTTGACGGCTCGGGTGACCCTATGGTTCATCTGAGGCTGTTCTCGGATATTTTTCCTCCGATGGGCTTGACGAGACTCTAGAAACTATCACGCTTTGGCCGGACCCTATCGAGTATTGCGGCCATTTGGTACGCCAAGCTGGAGGACTCAGTGAAAAGGAGCTGGGAGGAAATGACTGAGGCCTTTGTCGCACAATATTCATACAACACCCAGATTGAGGTCACGACCCGTGATCTTGAAGCGACTACGTAAGAGCCGAAGGAAGGCTTTTCTGACTTTGTCACTCGATGAAGGGCTAAGGCCTCCATGATGACAACTCGACCACTCGAGAAGGATCAGATAAGGATGGTTGTACGCAACCTCTAACCCATGCTGATGTAGAAAATGATCGTCTTACCCCTCTCCACCTTTGAAGACTTACACGAGATTGGGGTACAGATTGAGGATCCTATGAAGCAAGGTTAGATTGACCACGAGAGAGAGCAGTACAAGGGGGTGTTTAGCCACAGTTCGAATGCAACTACCAGCAATAGTGCAGCCGCTTGAACTTCTGATGTGGGCATGGTCACCACCACCACCCCAAAAACAGCCACACCTTTTACCGATACATCCAGAACCACCTCTCAACCATCAAACTATCCACCCCGAGGCAAGAGGGTTTTTACCCCACTTTATATGCCTTTGTCTAAAGCTCTAGGGGTCCTGCTCAGGAAAGGGCATCTGAAACCGTTAGATCAACGGCCTTTACCCGATCCTCTCCCTCCAAAGCATGACCCGACTAAATACTGTGCATTCTATCAACAGCAAGGTCACGACACCGACTTCTGCTTTCGACTACGTCATGAGATTCAAGATCTCATTGATAACAAGGTGATTGCACCCCCAAACAAACCAAATGTCACCACCAACCCACTCCCACCACATAACCAAGCTCTTCCACCCAAACACAACAACCAGATCCAAACCCGGCCATGCCATATGACCCAAGCATATACATCACACCTGCCCACCTACCCAAGCCTGAGGTGTTCATCCCAGATAGCACAAAATTGTGCATGTTGAGCACCTCCCTAACCCAATCCGAGCCAGTGGTGGTGACTGTCAAAGACAGAATTGAGATGACTTTGGATGCAAATAGGAGTGTTGATTCAGACCCTGAGGGATCTGCAAGCTTTATTGAGGGAGCATACAACCCGAGTGATTATATCGTATCGTTGGATCAGGTCAAGCCAAGGGTAGAGTTGCCAGCTACGGCAGAAATCAGTGTGGTCCGGGAGGATGGACCTGGTCAGGGGCTAGATGACCAAGCAGAGTTGGAAGAGGACTTTGCAAATTTGTGGTTCTTTGAAGAGCAAGACTCAGGAGATGTGAACATCAACTGGTTTGACTTGGATGGATCGGCAGAGAATACGGGCCGGTTCAGTGACTAGCCAGATGTTGTTGAAGAATCTCAGCCAGAACAGGGAATGTCGAAAACGGGAACATCAGTAGTGGCCGGAATGGCCGAGAATCAGCAAGCATCGCCAGAGAGCACCGGTGCGAAGAATTTTGCTCGAGATTCGGGCAGTTTGAGTACAGTAGACACTGAACAGGAGGCTGCATTGAAGCAGCTTGAGCAAGAAAAGATCGAGGATCTTGAGAGGGCTAGGAAGGCCAAAGCCCCTACGGGGACGAAATGTGCTGTGATCACAGAAATAGTTACAACGGAGCCAGACAGCTGTCTGTCGATTGCCGATGGCATGTGGTAGGAAGACGACGACTTACGTCTTGCCCACACTAACGAGGACTGGGGGCAGAACCAACCAGATGACACCTGGTATATTGAGGAGGTCGACTATATGACCAGGAGTGGGCGGTATTTCAAGCCCCCACATTTGGATCAGCCAGAAGCGTCCGAAAATGACAAAGAGACAGAGAGGCAGAAAGAAAAATTGCTGGAGGAGGAGGCTGTACTGAAACAGCTAAAGAAATTCAAGTAGACATCTCCATCTGGGAACTACTTATGGCCTCGAGGATTCACAGACAAGCTGTCCTTTCTGCCATGGACAAGGCGAAACTTCCAATTGATACCACACCCAAACAGTTGGTAGGGTTGGTTTTCCTGGGAGGAGCTTCCTCGACCTTAACCTTCACCGAAAAAAAACTACCGCCCAAGGGCTTAAATCATAACAAACCACTCTACATCTCTGTGGAGTGTAGAGAGAAGTGGATACCGGTGGTCCTGGTTGACACGGGGTCCGCAATCAATGTATGTCTATCGAGAACGGCGTATGCTATCGGGTTGAAGCCCACGGATTTCGGGCCTATGATAAAACTAGCCGAGAGGTGACGGGGACCGTACAGATTAAGACTCAGGTTGGTCCGGGGTAGCAAGACGTTGAGTTCCATGTCTTGGATGTACCAGCAACCTTCAATCTACTCCATAGGTGGCCGTGGCTACACCAGGTGAAAGCTGTCTCTTCCACCTTACACCAAATGCTGAAGTACCCCCACGGGAAAGGGGGTAGCAATCGTTTTTGGAAATTCTTCAATACATCCGCTACCAGAGGTTTCTACACCAGTTCTGGAGATTGAGCATGGCACAAAGGATGCATTCTTGTCAGCATTTACCCTAGCTATGGCTTGGGTTGTACAAGATATGCTAGCTGTTGATGAGGGGCTATACATCAGTGCACAATCTGTCTATCTCATGAACAAGCTTCAACACATGCCCGGAATGGGATTGGGGCGAAGTAGTCAGAAAAGCATCGTAGCATTGGCCGAAGTGCCACATAGCCCATATACCTTTGGCTTAGGTTATCTGCCTACCAAAGAGGATTGGGCGAGGAAAGGAAGAGAAATGGCCAGAAGAGCCAGTGCAAAGCAAACTGGGAAGCACTATGAGTTGGTGCACTGACCTATCCAGGGGACCCTGAATGGACGCTTTGTCCGGGAGGGGGAAGATTTCCCGTTCTGCGGATTTTCGGAGCCATGGCTAAATGCAGAGAGGCGGCGCTTGCCAAGCTTCAAAATCTTTTCTGATCTTTAGTTGTTCGGGGATGAAGTTGCCGAAGAGCAGACAGACCCACCAATTGAGGCTGAGTAGTGCAAGGAAGAAGAGTCCGAGAGCACATAAATAGAGAAAGGGTAGCGCTGGCTTGTCTCTTCTCAGATCCTCAGATCGTATCGGAGTGCTTGGGGGATAACTTCTTAGTTTCCGTGATCGGGGATGAAGCGGCTGTGTGCCCATCGTCAGGCATTCTCGATGCATCCATCGCACCCTCCCTCGTCTGGTAATACAAGGAGGGCTTTTTATCGAGCAGTTTCGGGTCAGGTAGTGAGCTAGAATTTGATTCCATTGAGTTTGTGGAGTCAGAATCAGATTCCAGCTTTTTTGAGTCGGAGTCCGATATTCCTGGGGTTGATAACCCGGATGCCACTGTCCTGTCCAGGTCGTCTTTTTCTTTTTCCTTTGAGTCTGTTGTAACCGAAGGAACAAGCGATTTGGATGTTATTAATGAGACTGGTACGGTTGTGGCTTCTGAATATTTTTCTGAGCCTTTAATTTATTGCATTAATCAAGACTTTCAAAATTTTAAGGAAAATGACGAGGAAGAAATTCCTCCGATTTTGAAATATTTGCTTGATCAAGAGCAAGAGAGGTTTGTAAAACCTTTGGTTGATGAAATCACCTTAATTAACGTTGGTACTGAGAGAGATCCGCGGCTGGTCCAGATCAGGTCCACGTTGTCTTATGAGGAACGCGAGTGCTTAGTCGTTTTATTAAAAGATTTCAAAGATGTTTTCGAGTGGTCCTACGAAGACATGCCTGGAATCGATCCTGAGATTGTATAGCACCGGATCCCTCTTGACCTAGAGGCCCGACCTGTTAAGTAGAAGCTCTGAAGGATCTGCTCGGACTGGGCTCCGAAAATCAAAGAATAGGCCACCAAGCAGATCGACGCAGGGTTCCTGTTAGTATATGAGTATCCAACTTGTTTGGCCAATATAGTTCCGGTGCCAAAGAAAGACGACATAATTCAGGTATGTGTGGACTTTAGGGATTTGAACAAAGCCAGTCTGAAGGATAACTTTCCACTACGGCATATCGACGAATTAGTGGACTTCACTACTAGGCATGCGTTGCTCTCGTTCATGGATGGGTTTTCACGCAACAATCAGATTTTGATGGCACCCGAAGACAGGGAGAAGACTGCTTTTACCACCCCGTGGAGAACCTATTGTTATAGGGTGATGCCGTTTGGGTTGAAGAATGCTGGGGCTACGTATTAACGGGCTGCGACCACGATTGTGCACGATATGATCCATAAAGAGGTTGAGGTGTACGTGGACAACATGATTGTCAAGTCCATGGAAAGAGAGGGCCACTACACCGCCTTACAGAAATTCTTCCAACGGATCAGAGAGTATCGGTTGCGGCTGAACCCTCAGAAATGTACTTTCGGTGTTACAGCAGGGAAAATGCTGAGGTTCTTGATCACACAAAGGGGTATCGAGGTCGATCCTTCCAAAATCAAGGCCATCTTAGAAATGCCACCACTAAGGACTAAAAAGGAGGTGCGAGGCTTTCTGGGTAAAGTGCAATTCATAAGACGGTTTATTGCAAATTTAACCTTGACTTGTGAACCACTGTTTGGTCTCCTGAAGAAAGGAAAGAAGTTCCAATGGGATGACCGATGCCAAGTTGCTTTCGAGCAAATCAAGCAATATCTACAGAACCCACCTGTGTTGTCACCGCCTGAGCCGGAGAAACTGTTGATTCTGTACCTGTCAGTGACCGAAACGACAATGGGCTGCATGCTTGCATAGGAGTTTGAGGACAAAGTGGAGAAGGATATCTACTACTTGAGCAAGAAAATACTGGATTATGAGACCCGCTACACTCTGCTGGAGAAGGCTTGTCTGGCCTTGGTATGGGCTACCTAGAAGTTGAGGCACTACCTGTTAGCTCACTCTGTAATACTGGTTTCGAGATTAGATCCCATCAAATATCTCTTCAAGAAACCGGCACTTACAGGTAGGCTAGCTCGTTGGTTCCTTCTCCTCTCTGAATTTGATCTGAAGTACATGACGCGCAAGTCAGTAAAAGGGAGAGCCATAGCGAAGTTCCTAGCCGACCACCCAGTTGAAGGGGATGAAGCAGTTGAATATTTGTTCCCAGACGAGGCCATTCTGTATGTTGAAAAAGAAACTTGGACTATGTACTTTGACGGAGCGTCAAACCAATACGGGTATGGGATAGGGGTGTTGTTGATAGCACCCGAAAATTCCCACATACCCTTAGCCATCAAACTCCGTTTCAAAGTATCGAATAATGAGGCAGAGTATGAGGCATGTATTGCTAGACTAGAAGCCGCCTTGGAACTAGGGGCAAAACGGTTGGATGTCATTGGGGACTCGAACCTTGTTGTATCTCAAGTTAAAGGAGATTGGAAAGTTAAAGAAGAAAATATGAGAATCTATCACCAGACCTTGGACGTTCTGATTCCTCGGTTTGAGAAACTGAACTTCGTTCATCTGTTAAGAGAGAACAACAGGTTTTCCGATTCATTATCAACTCTATCTTCTATGATAGACATCCCTTTTGGAGTCCGGATGCGTCCAATGATCATTGAATAGAAATTCGTGTCGGCCTATGAGCTGATTGCTGCCATAGATGAGGTACAAGATCAAAACCTCTAGAATTACGACGCCTGGAACTTCTTGGAAAAGGAGGCATATCCACCAGGGGCAAATGCCAAAGATAAGAGGGCAATTCGAAGAATTGCTGCTCAGTTCATCATCTGCGGGGGTAAACTGTACAAGCGGGGTCATCTCGGGATGCACAAACTATGTGCTGATGCTGAAAAGTCCAAGCGCCTGATGGAGGCCATCCATGGAGGAGAGTACGGAGCGCACATGAGCAGGGTGATGCTAGCTCGGAAGATCCTTAGACAGGGTCATTACTGGTCAACCATGAAGGAGGATTGTATTGGCTTTGTTCGGCGATGCCACAAATGCCAGATCCAAGCAAACCGCGTGAACATTCCGCTGTCAAAGCTGTATAACATGACTTCGCCATGGCCGTTTTCAGTTTGGGGGATTGATGTGATTGGGGTTGTCACTCCGAAGGGGTCCAACGGGCATGAGTACATTCTGGTAGCGATAGACTACTTCACGAAGTGGGTCGAGGCCCAATCTTACGCGGTGTTGAAGGCATCGCATGTTGTTAAGTTCATCAGAAACAACATTACCTGTCGCTATGGGGTCTCGAATGAGATTATTTCGGATAATGGTTCCCACTTCAAGAAGGAGGTGATCAACTTGTTGGAGAAATACAACGTGGCTTTTCATAAGTCATCTATATATGGACTGCAAACCAACGGAGCTGTTGAGGCCACCAACAAGAACATCAAACACATTCTGCAAAAGATGGTGGAAACCTACAGGGACTGGCCAGATAAGCTGCCATTTGCTCTTTGGGGATACCGGACTTCAATTCGAACTTCTACTAGGGCAACTTCGTATTCCTTGGTTTATGAGATGAAGGCTGTTCTGCCTATCGAAGTTGAGGTTCCGTCATTACGGGTTATGGCTGAGTGCTAGATAGCTGAGGCAGATTGGTAGCAGAGCAGATTCGAAGAACTCATGTTATTTGACGAGAGAAGGCTGAAAGCACTATATCACGTCCAGGGTTATCAACGAAGAATCACCAGGGCTTTCAACCTGAAGGTTAAGTCCAGGAATTTGAAAGAGGGGGATCTAGTGCTCAAAGACAACCGGGCTCCCATCCACGACCCTAGGGGCAAGTTCAGACCCAATTGGACTGGCCCTTACATCATCAAGTCTATCTGGTCAGGTGGAGCTATCGTTCTGATTGATTTAGATGGCCTTGAGTTCTCCCAGCCGATCAACATGGACAAGTTGAAGAAATACTATCCCTGAGTGGCTCGTTAGGCCGAAAATCCGAAAGGGCGACCTAGGCAAAAGTTAGAGCATGAAAAATTTGAAATAATAAAAACTGAGCTCGCAAGGTTGAAAACCCAAAAAGGGTGGCCTTGGCAAAAGTTAGAGCGCAAAAGGGGAGTGTTAATACACGAGTGAACCTGAACCGAACTACGTAAGGCTTGATTCCTATCCTCGGGATATGTAGGCAACTTCATTCTGTAGTCCAGCCATAAAACACTTCCAAATCAACTTTGTCCCTGTGATCATGTTGGTCATTTTTGTCTATTCTGCATTCAACAGCCCGGTTGTTATCCCTAGTGCAGTGCTATTCAGACTAGGGGCAACTTTCCAATTGTTTGGATCCAGGGTTGTACATCTCAGTGATAGATCTCGGGCACGTCTAGTTTTCATCCATATCGAAAATGGTTTTGAAAAGTTTTAATAAAAGTTGATTTTGTTCAAATTAATCTTTTTACGACTTAGACCATTTTTGGACCATAACGGAAAATTTTCAGTACCCACAGATTCAATTACATTGATTTTAGTCCAGAGTTCTCCTACTCTTGAATACAAATTGAATTTGCTTTTTTATTACATTCATAAAGAAAACTTAAAAGTATTGATAAAGCAATAAACTTGGGACATGGATAAGTCAGGTGTTCCTGCGCCCCCCTCCTAGAGCTTGTGGAAGTCTTTGATGCCAAAGTAGGCCCAACCTGCGCCTCTTCATCAAGCCAAGATGTGCACTCATCAGAAAGGATGCAACTGAAAGTGAAAGCGGGGGCTAGAAGCTCTCTCGTCCTCCATGCTGTGGCATACCGAGCTAGTTGTGCACCTCGGACTGGAAATGCAGTAGGGTACTCTATCCCCTCTTCTGGACAAGTCTGATCATGCCCAAATTTGCGCCGGAATCGAAATGGGAAGTAAAAGACACAGTGTGTCAGGCCAATCAGCTGAATGCCCAGCTGGCAAGACATGCTGTAGCTCATCGCCGGCATATTAAGCAGGAGCAGCGCCAAGCAATGGTGACAGTGGACAGACTGCACATCCATTCGCGCCACCTCCCTCATCTGGGGCATCAACTAGTCGTCGTCAGAAGAAATAGCTATGTGTTGAATATGCCGGGCATGAGTCCACCACTTTCAAATGATCCATCAACCATATCTGGGGAAGGATGAAAAATGAGAGATTAAAGAATAGAGAGGTGCACATGGAGAGAAAAGTGAGAAAAGGGTTTTGAGAGAAAAATAGAGCCTGAGGGTCGAGTGATATGAGAAATACACATGTGAGAAGGGTGGGAGAAATAACCTGCAGTAGTAGTGGACTCCCTACAAACCTAGTCAACTTTCGGCGATGAAAAGCATCCAGACCCATCAGTGTCTCAGCTAGTGTCATGACAATGCA
Source organism: Camellia sinensis (assembly GCF_004153795.1). NCBI lineage: Eukaryota > Viridiplantae > Streptophyta > Magnoliopsida > Ericales > Theaceae > Camellia > Camellia sinensis. The sequence continues at coordinate 952,018 of NW_021025069.1, read as the reverse complement.
GCTCTTGCCCTCTTTTAAACCTTGGGCAATCTCAATCAAACGGACGTTAGACCCACCTGAGCCTAGCGCAAGCAAGAAATGAGACAACATGCACAAGCAAACCGCATGTCACCGAAAACCCCGCCAGTGATGATCGCCTCGGTCACCGGCATCAGAAAATCGATGAATCAAGCTAGGGATGTCCAATTCTCCATTGCGAATCAAAGACCGACTGTCAAGCAAAGTGAGCCCGCACATCCATCCTAAGGCTTGGATGTGGCCAAAGCGGAATTGGGGCAAGATCTCTTCATCGCGCTGAGATTCCATCAAAGCCCGAAAATCTTCGAAAGTAGGACACTTCTCTTGTCTGCTAAAGCTAAAAACATGAGTTATCGAATTCCAACACCTAGCCGCGACATGAAGGAATGGAAAACACAGTGAGGTGTGGCTCAGCGTGAATAGTGCATTTATTCCGAAGCCACGAAAATTCAGCTTTTCCGAGCCATCCAAGTTAGCAACCCAATTTGTGAGATTTTGGACAAGAAATGCCTCCATTTGGTGCAAAAACTGAGTTAGAATGAGGGAACCACGAAGCTGGAACCTTTATAGAAGATAAGGCTTTGAGTGGAGGACACGTGGCCAAAATCTGGAGGTCCCCAGCCTCACTGGTCGACCGGCCACTTTAACTGGCCGACTGGCCCCTTTAACTGGCCGATACATTCATTAAGTGGCCTACAGCCACTGTAGTTGGCCGACAGCCACTCCTCCTCTCCAGTAAGTAGCCTCTAGTCCTCCTGAAGTGGTCGAAGTGCTGGAATTTGTGTCTTATTCTGTTTCAGTTGCGTTCTACTATTCGATTTTACTCGTGTCGTTGAATTCGCTTCATTATCGAGTTGTTTAGCTTTGTTTATCGAGTTGTCGCTTTTTGATTATCGAGTTGTTCCGATTTGTTTATCGAGTTGTTGTAATTCGTTTATCGAATTGTTCTTTAAGTTGTGTTGTTTTGTTTGTCGTGTTGGTTCACTACCTGACTTGGCAATACACGAATGTTCAACTTCCATCAATCTCACTTTTGTGCAAAATTGTGTGATGCGATGCTTAGAATACAAATGCAACACTTTTTGACCAAAAGCTGCTTTCATTTCATCATGGTTTCTCTTTACAAAAGTACAAAGTTTTGAACAAAATAAAACTGCCTCAGGCTGTACAATGTGCTAATAGTAAAGCAAAAAGAGAAATAAAGTAGAAACATCTATATCGGTGCTGGCTATCTTAAACTCAAGAGGTCCTCTTCGCTCTCTTCCCCGGCCGAGCGGGCTCTGGAGCACTGTCGTCGTCGACACCGCTATCTGAACTAGAGCTGCCTCCGCTCCCACCCTCAGAACCTGAGCCGGTGCCTTCACCTCCACCCTCGGATGACTCTGACTGAGGACTCGTAGGCTCCTCCTCCTCACTAGACTCGTCACCATATCTGACAAGCGCCCGACGTCTCTCTCGGCCGCATGCCGAAATCCCGCTCCCTGCCACTGGAGGAGACTCAGATGGCCCGGACTATAGGGATGTCACCTGAAAAGGCAGTTTGAATATATTAGCCAGAGTATGTATATCAGAATGCAAGTGTGGTGCATGGAGTGAGTACAAGCAGAGATAGTATGTGAATGCGATGCGTCCAATGTGATCTATGCATACAGTGAATCAGTGCAGTGAAGTGTTCAGTTTCGGTATATCAGCAAAAGTATGGCAATGGATGAAAAACTGAAAGTTTACCTGGATCCCGTGGGAGCTAAGCATGGTCTCTCTCCTCAAGATCATGCTCTCAAAAGAGGCCATCACCCCGAGTAGCCCCTCGATATACTCTGTGGAAGGCTACAGGTGCAAGTTAAAATCATCAGTGAATGAATGGCTAAGTATCTGAGTGATAAATGAAAGCTGTAATGCATACCGGTGCTGAGTTAGAAGCCCTGACATATCGATGATCTGGCAATGGGGGCTCAAGGGGAATCTGATAAGGCGTCCCATACTGCCAACCTGTCAGCTCTGTCGGAGGATCTGGCCATCCAGCGCACTGCTTAGTGGGAGGCATCCCCCTGGCCCTACCTCTAGATGTACTGGTCCTACTCGTCGAGGGGATGTCTGCAGCTCGGGCACTGCTCGACGAGGGAATGTCAGCAGCTCTCCTCATAGGGGCACGAACACCTGTCAATGGGGGCATCAGATATATATGGAGGTATGTCGTGTACTCCCCTTCCTCAAGGAAAAGAACTACGTCAGCACCCTACATGAGGTCGCTAACCTCCCGAAGGGAGAGACTCTTTGTGGTGTGCATGTCTAATGGAGGAGATGAAGGGACTGCCTGAAGGGGATCGCCCAGTGTCTGGCACATGAAGTGCTCTCTAAGAAACCAGGCTCTACCAATCGGTCCCTCAAACAGGATCCGGTATCGCGATGCAGCCCATGCCCCAGCAAACTGGAACCAAGAGAACCCTGGCATCGCTATCCAAGGCTGCCAAGTGATCTGCGGGTAGCAAGTGCATGAAATTGATTAGTTTCCATTAGATATGCAAAATGAGTTGAAGCTGAAAGTATAAAGAATTGAGAGTTCTGAATTACCTCGGTCGCCCGCACCGTGTCGAAGTAATGCCGTAGATATGGTAGGGTCTCCCGAGGCCTCAGCAGGCATCTCTCGTCATATCGGTGTGAATAAGGGATCTCGAGAGGTGTCTCAACCTTGAGCTCAGGGGCTAGCGCCAAGAAATAGGCGTACATCCATAACTGTGGAAAAACGAGATAATGGCAATGAGAATAAAAAATACACAGATGATGCAGAAAGCAGAACATGTGTGCAATATGCAGCAAATACAAGGAATGTAGTAAGCGAGAAAATGCAAAATAGAAAGCATAGCAGGAACTGCCAAGCTGAAAAGTAAAGCATACCTCCCAGGCTCTCCAATAGCTGCCTACTCTCACCTTGCTCCTGCGGGAGATTGAGCTCATATAGCAATAGAGGGTGGCAAGGGGACAGGTCTACTAGAGCGCTCAGAAGATATAGCTCAACCGTGTTCGACCTATCGGCGAACAGTGTGGTGCCGAAGAGGTACATCAAAGAATCCACGGGCATACTGCTCTATGTTCTCGGCAGTCACGGGCTCGGTCCCTCTGAAGTGGTCCGAGAACCATGTGTACCTGACTGTGCCGGGTCGGAAGATGGGTGGGGGTGCTCCCAACAGGTAGATCCAGGCTGCCTCCAACTCCTCCATGTCTGGGTCGTACGGAATCAGCCAACCTCCCACATCGAGGCCTGCCAGCATAGAGAAATCATATGGGGTTATCGTCATATCCCCAATGGCAGAAAAGTAGAAGGAGTTGGTGGTATCCCACCACCTCTCTACCAATGCACCCAAAGTGGTCCTGCTCGCCGTCAGATGCGAGAGCCCTGTGCAGAATAGGCCGAAGCCTACCTCGTCAATAATATGTCGGACGACGTCTGGGAGGTCTGAGTACCACTCTCTCGCAAAAGTCAATCCATACCCTCGAGTGAAGCGAGAAATCACCTGTGCAGAATGAACAGAGTGCTGTGTATGAGCTGTGTGCACAGCATGTGAGCTATATTCAGTTTCAGAGTAAACAGAGTGCTGTGCGTGAGCTATATTTAGTTTCAGAGTGAACAGAGTGTTGTGTGTGAGTTGTATTCAGTTTTAGAATAAACAGAATGTTGTGTGTGAGCCATGTTCAGAGTGAACATAATGCTGTGTGTGAGCTGTATTCAGTTTCAAAATGAACAGAATGCGGTGTGTGAGCCGTGTTCAGAATGAATAGAATGCTGTGTGTGAGTTGTATTCAGTGTGAGCAGACTACAGTGTGTTCAATATGAGCAGATGAAATACAGTGCTAAAGTACAAATTATACAAGAAATTTAAAGTACATTGTAGAAAATGTAAAAGTGCAGTGCATACCCTGGGTGCGTCATGGGATAGGTGGGACTCTGGCTCCTGTAATAGCAAGTCCACGGGTGCCCGTTGTGCAAAGTCTGTAAACTGACGAACAGTGCTCGGTGGTAGTACGTGCTCCTGAGGGTGGTACCTCTCCGAGTCGAAAAGTCGAATCCTCGGCGGCAATGGAATGATATCAGGCTCGTCCTCTGCTCTCGAGGAGCCCCCATCGTGTGGAATATAGTCTGCCATCTGAAAGGAAGTTGAAAAGTAGGCGAAAATGAGCAAAATGAGCAAAAATGGCCAAAAGTCAACAAAAGTCAACTCTCGGGAGGAGAAAAAGTCAAACAAAGTCAAAACCCGGGAAAGGGTGCCAAACTCAAGACAAGTTCGAGAGAAACATACCTCAAATGGTAAAAATGGAGAAAGAAGCTCTGAAAACAAATTTTGTTCGGTTCAAAGTGAAGGAAATCAGAAGATTTTAACGAATCAGCTTCACGTGGGGCATTGGAAAACGCGTGCAAAGCCCGGATCTAAGAGGGAAAATGGGTCTAGGGAGAGAGAGCAAGAGATTTCGGCACTAGTGGTGTGAATGAAATGGAGCTTGGGGTTGTTTATTTAAAGAGCCAAGGCCAAAAGACAAAATTGCCCCAAACTTTTGTAAATTGGCTGACCGGCCACTTAATTGGCCTATAACCTGGAAAAGTGGATGACATGTCTTGGGGGTGGCCTACAGGTGTTCATGGTTGTCCCTATGTGGTTCTATGCTGCTTGGAGTCCTTAGCTCTCGAGAAAGTGCAAGAAAAGTTCACTTTTCGGCTCAAAATGTCCCCGCGGGAGCTTCGATTCACGTCTTTGATGCACAACTCATTGTCAATCTTCAGGAGTGAGGTGTATCCTTTTTAAGTACGTTATGACCCCTCCGAGAGGTAAATCAAAGGTTGCATTTGAATTGGTCTCGTTAAGGCGTGTATTTCCTTATCCGACATTTTACTTCAAACACGCTATTGATGTTACATCGGAAGTGCATTGTTGGTGTGCACGGAATGTGTATGCACTTTTCACTTGCATTGCTATGCATGTTTCACTCGCATTGTATGCACTTTTCACTTGCATTGTTATGCACATTTCACTTGCATTGCTATGCACCATTTCACTTACATTGCTATGCACCGCTTCACTTGCATTGTTATGCGCATTCCATTCGCATTGTTATGCACTGTTTCATTTGCATTGCTACGCACATTTCACTTCCATAATATATGTACCTCTCACCCTTGCATAGAATATGCGCTTCTTATGTTCGCATTGAGTATGCCTTAACATTGTCGCACTCTTGCATAGAGCATGGGTTTTGGTACCTGTCAAGTTTCTGCCTTGTACATACACAATATTGTATGTACGGTTCATTCAAAGCTGATGCGTACGGTTCATTCAGAGAAGTTCCACATAAGATCACTTTTGTCTCGATAAGAGAACTTCGTTCACTTTGTGTATCTATCACACATGTTTCACTTAGTATATCTATCACACATCATTCACTTAGTGTATCTATCACACATGTTTCACTTAGTGTATCTATCACACTTTGTTCATTTTGTGTATCTATCACACTTTGTTCACTTAGTGTATCTATCACACCATGTTTCACTTAGTGTATCTATCACACTTTGCTCACTTTGTGTATCTATCACACATGTTTCACTTAGTGTATCTATGACACTTTGCTCACTTTTTGTATCTATCACACGTGTTTCACTTAGTGTATCTATCACACTTCGTTCAGTTTGTGTATCTATCACACATGCTCACTTTGTGTATCTATCACATGTTATCTTAGTGTATCTATCACACTTTGTTTCACTTGGTGTATCTATCACACTTTGTTCACTTTGTGTATCTATCACACTTCGTTTGCTTTGTGTATCTATCACACATAATTCGCTAAAATTGCATATTTTCTTACATCCTTTTTGCATGAAATGTAGTTCGGTCTGTAATTCTCACGGGTGGCATGATTACTTACTTGCTTGTGTACGAGTTTGCTGTAGCATTTCTTTGCATAACATTTGCATCTAGATGTTTCTCTATGGCCCTCTTTGAATAATCATAAGTTATGTTCTGCATTGTGCATATCATTTGCATTTTGCCCCTCATGTGGGCGCATTTTTTTTTTTATGACCGACTTAAGACTCAGACGTCATCGTTCTTGCACACGATGATCGCGCATGCTTGTGCTCGTTTCGAGTTTCTCGGGTTTTCGACTGAGCGCCTTGTCTCGGGACCTCTTAACTCTCTTCTTCTTGGTTTGTTTTTGGACCATTGCCTTGGTGCCTTTGCCTGGAGGGAGAGAGAGGCCTGTAGGCCACTTTTTGTAGCTGTAGGCTACTTATCTCTCTTGTAGGCCACTTGTAGTGGCCCGTAGGCTAGTTTCAGGAGCTTTCAGCTGAGTGCCTTATCTTATGGCCTCTTAGCTCTCTTCCTTTTGGTTTGTTTTTGTGCCATACCTTGTTCCCCCTTGTCTAGAGGGAAGGAAGAGGCTGTCGGTCACTTTTGGCTCTTGTAGGCGACTTGTCCCTCCTGTAGGCCACTTTAGGTGGCTGGTCGGCCACTTTAGGTGGTCGACGGCCATTTTCTTGCTTTTTTAGATATTTTTATTGCCAGCTGTGCCAGCTGTTGGGCACAAAGGGCATCCTCCATACACTGCACCAAGCTTCTAGCTTGTCAAGCAAGCTTGAGGCTTGGAATTCTATAAGAAGGGAGGTCCCTCTCCCTTTCCAGGGGTTCAGATTTTGAAGAAGCAAAAAAGATATCCCTCTCTCACTAGAATTCTCCCTCTCTCTCTATATTTGTGCTATATTGCCTCAAAAGTGTTGTTTCTTCATACTTTTGCACACAATCATCTAGTAAAGCACCACCATCAATGAGCTAAGGTTCTTGGAGGTCATACTTGGGTTCTAAAAGGCTGGTTTTTACCTTAGAAGTCATTGTTTTGCTGTGGTTCTTCAAGGGTGATATAGCAATCCCAGTTTCCCCTTCTTTATTTATTGTATTCCGGACTCGGTTCCGTGGATGTATGGTTGTCTTATTCTCGTTTCTATCCCTTACTCTTTGAATTTGAGTCTTGGGTTGTGTTGGACAGGTTTGAAACAGGTTGGTTGTGTTTGGAAACCTAGAGTTGATGCCCAGATTTTGGCCTTCACGTTCGAGCGGGGCTTTTGACGCTCGAGCGGGGCCCTTTGATTTTGTTCCTCCGCTCGAGTGAGGATTCTGACGCTCGAGCGAGGACCATGGTCTGCGAAACTTCTGGAAGTGTGCATCCGGCGCTCGAGCGTAAGTCTGTGTCTGATGCTCGAGCGGGGAATCCCACGCTCGAGCGAACCTGTTTGTATATCAGTCCGAATTTTGACTTTTTGGATCACGTTTTCGGTGCCTCTTCTCTCTCTAACTTTTCAAAACCTCCATTGGAGAGCTTTTCTCTCTAAAACACAACTTCTCTCTAGGGTTTGATCTAGTTTGAGTGATCTTCTATCTTTGGGCCTTTGTAAAAAGTGTTGAGCTTGGTGAGAGCTACATTTTGATCTGAAAATCTTGAGATTTGGTGCACCTCCGAAATTCTTCATCTTCTCCATTTGGTCTCATCTCTTGAGGTAGGGATAACTACTCATCTTTATGTGCTTTGACATAGATTTTGAGCATTTTGTATAAATGGTTCGATTTGGGTGTTAGGGTTTGAGATTTGGAATGTTGAGAAAGAGGGGTTTTGTTATTTTAGCCCATAAATGTGTATTTTGAGTCTTAAAATGAGATTAGTGATAATTATTGTTGATATTTAGACCATTGAGTCAATAATGGGAAAAGTGAGAGAAATGCCATATTTGGGTTTTATTGGGTCATTAGTGTAATTAATGACTTTCATTGTGAAATATGAAATTGGAATGGAAATGATGAAATTAGCTTATTATGAGATGGAATAGTGTAGTCGGATTTATTAATCGCTCACTTTTGAAATTGTTGATAAATTATCTGTTTGATGCATTTATTATCTGTTTAGAAATAATTGCTTTGGGCTATCAGTGGAGGATAGTCTTGACTGTTGTAGACATTGCATGATGATTAGGTGAATCAAAACTAATCGATTGAATGTGTCATTGAATATGACGGTTGGAATAATACATTAAATATGTGTATTGATTGAACATGTATATGATAATTGTTTGTGTACATTGTATTGTATGAGAGGAGATAGGGGATGTACTCAATGGTTTGGGAGGAGATAGAGGATGGACTCTTAAACCGGATTTTATTTGGGAGAAGATAGGGAATGGACTCCATTGATACAGCAAATATGTGTATCTATTGTGAAGTATTGAAGTGTTTTAGTATGATATTGATACAGCAAATACGTGTATCCATTATGAAGTATGGAAGTGTTTTGATATGAGTTGTTATCTCATTTAATAAGGAAATGCTTTAAAATGAGTCGTAGTCTCATTAAATTGTTGGCCAGGTTGTGAGCCATGTTATGAATTGAATAATGGCTAAGTAAACGAAAATGAAATGAAACATGGATATATTCGTCATGGGATTGAAATGTGTTATGAGTTGATTTATATGAGTTAAACATTTATCAAATGCTAATGTTTTAGTTATTGCTCATATTATGTTTAGCATATCTCTACTGGACGTTGGCTCACCCTATATGGGACATCCTTTTCAGGTATAGGTGATATGCCGCCTCCAAGGTCTTAGCTTGGGATGTTGTAGAAGTTGAAAGCTTTTCTTTTTGTGATTATATTTCTTGTATTACATGTATATCAAGCCAAGGGCATATTTTGTGTATTGAGTTAGTACTCTCCCTTTTGTAACCAAGTGTTGGCTTGGAAAGTTATAAGCCCGTAGAGCATTTACTTTTGATGTCAACATGTAATACTAACACTCTGATGAATGAAATTATGCTTTACTCTCTTATGTCTAAGCATGTTAAGATTATATGATTTTTGTTTTGAGGGCGTTACAGGTGAGTAGTTACCCTCTTTAAGCTTTATTTTGTTTAAGTATTTGGTCATCCTTGCATGCACTTTTAGGCCTTACTCTCAACTGCAAAAAGCTTTGTTTTTAAGTGTTTAAAATGGTTGTTTGAGGCGTTGTTTGAGTTAGGGGTGGTCTACCCCCTTTGGTGGCTTGTTTTGCTTTGATTTGTGCCATCTCTTTAGGCCTTTGAGATCACCTTCTCTTGGCCTTTTAACCACTGAATTCCAGAGGAATTTCAGTGGTCGAAAGTGTGTTTTGAGGCCCCAAATAGAAGGGGGCCATCCCCTCTCCTTGTGTCTTGATTGCTTGTGTTGTTGGCTTAACACTTTGGCATGTTTTTCTACCTTCTTGAGGCTCTATCTTAGTATGTTTTAGGCCTTCTTTTAACATGATATAACTCTATTTTGGGTTGGTTTGATTGCCTCTTGCATGCTTCACACCCTTGTAGTGCAGTCTTCCTGTGGGGGCCGAATATTGGGAGTCATAAAGAGGTCGAATAATTGAACTTGGAGAGTTGAGCTATATATAGCATTCGGCTTTGTCTCGCATGTTCAAATCCCTCCTTATTCGGACAAATGGCTGGTTGGGCAAGGGGCTGAGTGAAAAGCAGTCCGCTGCAAAATAAGCCGAATGACAAACTGAAGGTAGGCCCAACCCCAAGGGCCAAGAAAGAAAAGATATAAATAGAGAAATATCGGCCAGAAAAAGGGAGGTGTGAGAACGATTACGCTTAACTTAAAATACAAGCAATCCTGAGTGTAGAGACTGACTTGCCTGTCGGAGTACTCATTCCGGCACCCTCGACCAGAGTGTTTATTCCTTTTCAGGTGACCAGCAGAGGATCACAAGCGTCCCCCAGGATTGGAAGAGTATTTCCGAACCACTCCTCCACAATTGGCGCCGTCTGTGGGAATACTCAAATACATCCATGGCTGGCATAGCGGCGGATCCCCCGCTAGTCACCAATGAAACAATGCAGAGAGACGACCTCACTCCAACAAACATGCTTGGACCGGAGACTATCCCCGCAAGACGCGCTTTGAACTTCGCCTCACCCTCGACTTCAGAGCATGAGGCAATGCAAGCGATCATGGAACAAGCAAAGCAAAACGAACAGAGGTTGGAGAACATGATCGCTGAGAATGAACGTCTCCGTCAGGATTTGGCCTTGGAAGTGGCGAAGTCCAAACAAGTCGTACGCCAAGATCCGGAACGACCTCAGAGGACAGGTGGCCGACGACCCCGAGCCCGACAACAGGACGTTGATAGCGACTCTGACTCATTATCCCTGGAGCCCAAGAAGAAAGGACGACTCAAAACTTCCAGTTCCTCTGACGAGAGTCCGCGTATAAGGCATATGCGTAGAAGAAACAGTTCAAATGAAGAAGACCAGCATGATCCCTTTGTACGACGGATCGCCAGAGCAGTTCTGCCAAAAAAATTCAAAGCTCCGTCGTTCACTCTCTATGATGGAAAATCAGACCCCATCGATCACATCCGTCACTACAAGCAAGCCATGACATTGCATGCAGACGATGAGGCCCTTATGTGCCGAATATTTCCCAGCAGTTTGGGACCATTGGCTGTCAGGTGGTATTATAAACTGGAGCCGGCTTCGATCAAAAGCTTCCATCAATTACAGAAATCCTTCAGGGCCAGATTCATCACCAACGAGGTCCAGCCGAAACAAGCCAACTCTCTCTGGGCAATGCAGATCCAGTCAGGAGAAACACTAAGAGCGCATTCAGCGCGCTATTGGGAGTGCTTTAATCTTGTTGATGATGCTTGCAATGACTCCATGGCCATCACCGCCTTCAAAATGGGTTTCCATCCTGACAGTGCTCTCTGCAGTTCTTTGACTAAAAGACCCCCCAAAACGGTCTGGTCGTTGATGAAGAAAGTTGAAGAATACTGCAAAGTGGAGGATGACGCCTTGCGAGTTAAAGCTGGAAACACGACCAACAGGATGGCTCCTTCTGAAATTGCTCAGCCAATAAATTCTGTACCACCTTAGAGCCCTGAACCACAGCATCGGGCCAAACAACGGAATTCTTGCCGATCAAGCGACCAATGCTCCAGCTAAGCAAATGAACAACTACAAGTTGACAGAAAGCGCACGAGGCGCGCCGACAAGAAATACACGGAGTTGACAGAGCCGATCAGTGCGGTTATGTCGAAAATCCAACACCTTCCATTCTTCAAATGGCCATCGAAAATGGTGGGACCTCCCGACACGCGAAGACGGGATAGGCAGTGCGAGTATCACAAGGATCATGGCCATGATACTGAGAGTTATTATGCATTGAAGGATCACCTGGAGGAATTGGTACAAGATGGCCAGTTAAAATAGTATGTCCAAAAAGGCAACCCAACCAAAGCAATAGCCTTAAGACAGGATTCACCTCCGCTCAGCGTAATCCACATGATATACAGCCTGCCAATGTCATCTGCGGTGCATACGATTCAGTCACATCCCGAGCCTCAAAATCAACTCACGCCGGCTAAACGGCCCCATGAAGTTGCAAGCATTACTTTTGATGATTCAGATTTGGCCGGAGTGACACTGCCCCACACTAATCCCTTGGTAATTGAGTTACGCGTAAACCGGTTCACCGTTGAGCACGTACTCATTGACCCAGGGAGCACATCAGAAGTCATGTATTACAAGACATTCATCAAACTCTGCTTCTCTGAATTAGACCTTTCCCCGGCTCCTTATCCATTATTTGGCTTCAACGCCAATCCAGAATACCCGTTGGGAAAAATCGCACTACCTGTTCGAGCGGGCTCCCGAACAGTGGCAGTGGAGTTCTTGGTCGTCAAGCTGCCATCGCCGTATAACCTCATCATGGGGCGATCTTGGTTTCATGCTATGTAGGCCGTGCTAAGCACCTATCATCAGTTGCTACGCTTCCCGACAGAACGCAGCATTGAGCAAATCCGTGGCTCCCAGAAATCGGCACAAGCATGTTATCTTCTTACTGAAAAAAAGCCAAATGAGCTGCAAGTGAACTCTATTGAAGTGACGGCTCAAGAGAGCCTCAACGATGTTGGGCGGCTCCCCAATGAAAAGGCCACGGAAGCCCTAGATCGAGTTGAAATCAACGGAAACCCAGACAAGTTCTTCATGGTCGGCACCTCCCTGAATCAAGCCGACCGACAACAGCTAATTTCCTTCCTGCCTGGCAATCTTGATGTATTTGCGTGGACTCCATATGAGATGCCGGGTGTAGATCCATCTATTTCGCAGCACCGTTTGAATGTTGACCCTAAATGCAAGCCGATCATTTAGAAAAGCCGGCGATCAGCCGCAGAGCACACTGCCGCCATCATTGAAGAGGTTGACCGGTTGCTTGATGCCGGAGCAATCAGGGAAGTGACCTACCCTACATGGTTCTCTAATACTGTGGTTGTGAAGAAGAAAAATGGGACTTGGCGAGTCTGCGTCGATTTCACGGACCTAAACAAAGCCTGCCCCAAAGACTGTTTTCCTCTCCCCAGGATAGACCAACTTGTAAATGCTATGGCGCGTCATCTGCGTATGAGCTTCCTCAATGCCTACAGAGGCTATCATCAAATCGCTATCCATCCAGAGGACCAAGACAAAACTGCATTCCTCACCCCAAGAGGAACCTATTGCTATAAGGTTATGCCTTTTGGGCTGAAGAATGCAGGGGCAACTTACTAGAGACTAGTCACCACCATGTTCAAGGAGCAACTCGGCCACACTATGAAAGTATACATTGACGATATGGTGGTCAAGTCCAAGGAAGAGCAGAATCATATAGCCGATCTGGAAGAGACATTCGGCATTCTATGCAAATATGAAATGAAGCTGAACGCTTCCAAATGTGCGGCCCTAGAAAATTCTTGGGTTACATTGTCAACTACTGAAGAATCAAAGCCAACCCAAGGCAAATCACAGCAATCCTGGAGCTCGGCTCCCCTCGTTCAGTAAAAGAGGTTCAAAAGTTGATGGGAATGGCAGCCGCACTCAACAGGTTCATCAGTCGGTCCACAGATCGCTGCCGACAATTCTTTTATACACTACGGCAAGGTAAGGCTTTTGAATGGTCCACTAAATGCGAAGCCACTTTCAACGGCCTCAAGACCTACCTCCGCTCAGTACTACTCTTGACAACACCTGTTGCTGGTGACCCGCTCATTTTGTATCTGGCAGTTTCCGACCGGGTCGTCAGCGCCGTACTGATAAAGAAAGAGCTGGGAGAGCAGCGACCAGTGTATTATGTGAGAAAGGCAATGGTTGACGCCGAAACACGCTTGCTTCCGCTAGAAAAACTCATCCTAGCCCTAGTCCTGGCGGCAAGAAAACTAATGCATTAGTTCTAGGGATATAGCATTGGGGTGCTAACAGATTATCCTCTCCGATCAGTACTACGTAGTACAGAAGCATCAGGATGTGTTTCAAAGTGGGCTCTTGAACTCAGCCAGTACGACATTCAGTTTCTACCTAGAACCTCAATCAAGGGACAGGTGCTTGCCGACTTTGTTGCCGAACTCACTGGGCATCTTGCCAATTTCAAGTATGATGAAATTCGACTGAAGCAGAACTGGAGAATTTATGTTGGGGACATTTGGCAGTTGTACTGTGATGGATCATCCTATCAGCGGGGCAGCGGAGCAGCGGAGCCGGAGTTATAATCATGGCTCCGGACGATGCAATAATTGAGCAGGCCGTCAAGCTCGGCTTTGAAGCATTAAATAACAAAGCCGAATACGAAGCCCTTCTAGCCGGTTTACGAAATGCACATCTTCTGGGTGCTCAGCTTTTGCTTGTATTTTGCAATTCAAAACTGGTGATCAATTAGCTAAAGGGGGGGTACGTGGCAAGAAACGACCGTATGGCAGCTTATATGAAAACGGCCAACTCCTTGCTGGCAAAATTTGACCATCTTGAATTGAACCAAATAACACGTGATCAGAACACACATGCAGATGCCCTGGCTTGCCTAGCTTCCGCCATTAACTCAGAGATTAAACGGACCATCGAAGTAGGTTTCATCCCAGAGCCGAGCATTGTCCCTTTGGAGGAAGTTCAGGTCAATGTTATAGAATCTGGACCGAGTTGGATGGATCCCATTGCTACATTCCTGTCTTCCGAACAGCTCCCAGAGGACAAGAAAGAAGCGCACAAGCTGCAAAACAAAGCCCTGCAATACTACTTAGATCCGTAAGGAAGGCTTTATAAAAAAATCCCTCTCTGGTCCATATTTGGAATGTGTGCACCCAGACAAAGTCGAGAAGCTTCTGATTGAAATACATGAAGGCAGTTGTGGCGTCCATTCTAGCGGGCGCTCCTTGGCTCATCGAGCTGTGACACAGGGGTATTACTGGCCAACAATGAGAACCGATGCCAAATGTTACGTGAAAAAGTGTGAACAGTGCCAGAAGTTCTCTCCTTTGACCCACCTGCCTGCTGAAGAGCTAAGCTCCATAACCAGTCCTTGGCCATTCGCCTAATAGGTACCTGACATCGTTGGACCACTACCTCGTGCCCCGGGTAACAAGCGATTTTTTATTGTCACGACAGATTATTTTACAAAATGGGTAGAAGCGGAGGCACTAACGCACATCCGAGATACCGACGTGAAGCGTTTTGTTTGGAGAAACATCATTCATAACACGATTTGAAATTCCAAGAGCACTTATCTCAGACAATGGCATCCAATTCGATTGTGGCGTCTACCGAGAGTTGTGTAGCAAGTATGGTATCTGGCCTTACTTTTCCACGCCAGCTTATCCACAAAGCAATGGTCAAGCTGAAGCCTCTAACAAATCCATCTTGGACGGCATCAAGAAGAGGCTGGAGAAAGCTAAAGGCAAGTGGGTCGAAGAATTGTTGAGTGTGTTGTAGGCTCATCGAACTACGCCAAGGCGATCTACTGGGGAAACACCATTTGCGCTATGCTTTGGAACGCAGGCAATCATACCCCTAGAGATCCCAACCTTGAAATCGACAGTTTTTGATGTAGGTCAAAACAACATGATGCTGGCCTTGGATTTGATTCTGATTGAAGAATGAAGAGACTGTGCTCTCGCATCCATGGCGTGTTATCAACAGCAGCTTGCTAAGTCGTATAATCAACATGTTCAGCTGCGCCGCTACACACCAGGAGAGTTGGTCCTGAAGAAAGTACTCCCAGCCGCCAGGAAACCAACTGATGGAAAATTGGGTCCTAACTAGGACGACCCCTATCAGGTCGATTCGATCGTAGGAGTAGGGGCATATCGGCTCAAAGACATGTCTGGAAGGAGTTTTCCACGGCCTTGGAATTCAACGCACTTGCGCAAATTCTATCATTGGACCCGACTTGTGGGGAATGATACTAGCTTTGAATGGCTCACCATGTACACATTCTACTTTTGTAATACAAGGATTCCTGTTTATGCGAAATCTAGTTCAAAAGTGTTCCGATAAAAGCCTCCGGATTTGGAGGGCCCTTCGTGGATATCACGATTGGCCAATACAAGTCTCCAGATTCGGAGCCCCTCTGGTGCAAGACACTTTTGGGCCGATTAAGTCTTCGGATTCGGAGCGCCCTTCGTGGATATTACGATTGGCCAATACAAGTCTCCGCATTCGGAGCACCCATCGTGGATATCACGATTGGCCGATTAAGCCTCCGGATTCGAAGCGCCTATCGTGGATATCACGATTAGCCAATACAAGTCTCCGAATTCGGAGCCCCGCTCGTGCATGACACCTTTGGGCCGATTAAGTCTCCAGATTCGGAGCGCCCTTCGTGGATCTCACGATTGGCCGATTAAGCCTCTGGATTCGGAGTGCCCTTCGTGGATATCACGATTGGCCAATACAAGTCTCTGAATTTGGAGCCCCACTCGTGCATGACACCTTTGGGCCGATTAAGTCTCCGGGTTCGGAGCGCCTTTCGTGGATCTCACGATTGGCCGATTAAGCCTCTGGATTCGGAGTGCCCTTCGTGGATATCACAGCTGGCCAATACAAGTCTCCGAATTCGGAGCCCTGCTGGTGCATGACACCTTTAGGCCGATTAAGTCTCCGGATTCGGAGCACCCTTCGTGGATCTCACGATTGGCCGATTAAGCCTCCGGATTCAGAGCGCCCTTCGTGGATATCACGATTGGCCAATACAAGTCTCCGAATTCGGAGCCCCGCTGGTGCATGACACTTTTGGGCCGATTAAGCCTCCAGATTCGGGATGCCCTTCGTGGATAAGACTATTTGCTGTCTCTAAAATCGGAGCCCCATTAGTGCATGACACCGTATAAACAAAGGCTGAAACATGTAAATATTCAAAATGAAATAGGGCAAGCCATACAAACAAGGGCTAAAACATGTAAACATTCAAAATGAAATGGGGCAAGCCGTATAAACACGTGGCGAAACATGCCGTATAAACATGCCGTACGAACGTTCAAAACAAAATGCGTCCTTAGATTAATCAATTGGCATGAAGTGTACTAATATAATTAGAAAGTACAATAACACTTGAAATAGAAACAATAACACTTGAAATATAAAGTGTACTATTATTCAATTAAACAACAAATACATAAATTTTGCATTACAATGTCTACAATGTCTACTTTTATCCCGCGTCTCCTTCATCATCACTCTTCTTGACTTCGAAGGCGGAAAAGGGGAAGTGATCACGTCATTATAGCGGAAACGCCGAATCAATGCCTGCCGCTCGGAGAGCCTCCACGGCTTGAAGTGCCTTGATCCAACCATGCTTAAAGCCCCGCTTCTCGCATCGGCAGACCTCCTCTGCAAGTTTCTCTTTGGTTTTGTCGATCCCAACCTTCCAGCCCACATGGAAGCCTTGTTCATAGCCCATGGTCCTCGCATTTTCTACGGCAAACATGCTTGCCGTATCTCGGTCGTCAATGGCGTGACTTAATAGCCGTTGGGTCACTCTCTCCTCTACGACCAGGTTAGATTGACCCGCCGCACGTGGCTCGATGGCTTGAGCCCTCCTAAGCTCCCTAAGCTCATGCTTGGCTTTCTCAGCTTGAACCTCCAAACTATGGATTCGTTCGTCCTTCTCCTCTATTTCCTGTCACGCGGCGCGCAGACGCATGCCGACTTCATAAGCGGTGTACAGCCCCTTCACCGCCCCATGAATGCCTTCGCGAAATACTTCAAAATCTTGTCGTCCAACCATCGACTGCTGGACTTCCGGTGGAAAGATCTGTCAAGCGAACTTGACTGCTACCCCTGGATCGTTAACGACGGAATTCACCTCCGTCATTGGTTTATGTCCCACAAAAATCGCAAACCTCAACGGTCGTGGCGTTGTGTTGGGCTCGCTTCTCGGTCGCGGTCACGGGGAGCTTCTTCATTGTTTTTTTTCTTTTTGAGGTGATCTGCTTCGATGACTTGAGGGCTGACATTTTTCCTGTTCCTTGGACGTCCTTCCTCCTGTACGTGTAGGCTCGCTACTGCGATTCATTGCAGTGTCTAGCTCAACCAATGTTCGTCATACTCCTCTGCTGTTGAAGAACAGTCTGTTTGACATTTGCACTTATCCCAAGCTAGTTTAAATCGAGTCTGAATAAGAATAAGTGGAATCACTAGCGCGAGCGCACCCCATTTATCCTTAATGTATGCAGCGCCATCGATGTGATGTCATTAAATCTAAATGCCAAAAGCCAGATGATGATCGGATCATTCTATGAACTAGTCCTATTCTACTTCTAAAGCTCATGCACTAGCTAGAGCAAGGGCAAATTTATTAATCTGGTTGACCAAGTATCTAAACCTAGTGCCGATCGATTTATGCCATAGCCATTCCATGAGCTAGTCCAATTCGGTTTCTGAAGCTCATTCACTGGCTGGGGCAAGGGCAGATTTATTAATTTGATCGGCCAAGTACCTATTTCTCTTTGTTCTGTTTTCAAGAAAATGTAGGAAAATTTAGGAGGAAAACTAAACCAAGAATCAACAACTATAAACCATCAATCTGGGTTCAGTTTCAGAGAAAAATGTAGGAAAATTACCCTTTCTTAAGCTCCTTCATTTTTTCCCTACATTTTCTCAGCAAAGATAAATAAGTCCAATTTCTAACAAAGATAAATAATACTTCACAGTACGACTCATAATTTTATAGTTATGGTTCAAATTTGAACCTGAATTGGCCCCTTAAAATTTATAAGTAAAACGATATTCATAAGTGTTCTCTTTTAAAATAAAAAATTCATGATAAATTTTATCAATTTATATAAAAATTTTATAATAATTTTTATTTGAATATTACTCATGTGCATGTATATATATGGAGCATGGGAATTAAAAGGAGAAAAAGAAATAAACTATGATTTTGAGAGAAAAAAGCAAAAAAAAATTGAAACAACAAAGTGAGAATTCAAATTGATCCAACAAAATGACACAGTATTCAATCACAGCAGGTGCTACTGTGAGAAACTCACAGCAGCATCCCCGAACCCATTTCGTTATAATTTAGCATATGCTATCGGTAGACATAGATATCAAGAGTGGGTTATCCAAATAGGTTTTGAATTTAAATTCAAAACTTACATGAATAAGGTTCAAAAGGGTCAAAGGTCATGCCACATGGGTGCCCAATTTCTAACAAAGATAAATAATACTTCACAGTACGATTCATAATTTTATAGTTGTGGTTATAATTTGAACCTGAATTTGACAATTAAAATATATAAATAAAACGATATTCGTAAGTGCTCTCTCTACTGAAGCATGCTTTACCCTGAGCCTGGCCTCCATAGATGTCTTCTCCTCCATAGATGTCTTCGGTTTCAATGGATCTTTTTTTTCCTATAGAAATTCAATGAGACAAAGATTAGAAAGAGAGGAGAAGAAGAAGGGGGGAGAGAGAAATATAGGGAAAATTACTGAATTTACTTTCTCAACTGAAGATGCTGCTCTTCCTCCAACAGCCTCATGGCTTCAGTTGTAAACACCAAAAACGGAGACATTGGTTGCTGATCCTTTTCTTTCTTGCTCTTTCTTCACTGATCTTTGAGCCATATGATTTGGGGGAAGCCTTTCTTTGTCTTGTCTTTCTTTTCTAGCTCTTTCTCTCTATTCTGTTTTGAAGAAAATGTAGGAAAATTTTGGGGGAAAACTAAACCAAGAATGATCAACTCTAAACCAACTATCTGGGTTCAGTTTCAGAGAAAATGTAGGAAAATTACCCTTTCTAAAGCTCCTTCATTTTCCTTACATTTTCTCAGCAAAGATAAATAAGCCCAATTTCTAGTAAAGATAAATAATACTTCACAGTACAATTCATAATTTTATAGTTGTGGTTCAAATTTGAACCTCAATTGGACCCTTAAAATTTGTAAATAAAACGATATTCATAAGTGTTCTCTTTTCAAATAAAAAATTCATAACAAATTATATCAATCTATATAAAAATTTTATAATAATTTTTATTTGAATATTACTCATGTGCGTGTATACATATGGAGCATGGGAATTAAAAGGAGAAAAAGAAATAAACTATGATTTTGAGAGAAAAAGCAATTGAAAATTGAAACAGCAAAGTGAGAATTCAAATTGATCCAACAAAACGACACAGTATTGAATCACAGCAGGTGCTACTGTGAGGAACTCACCGCAGCATCCCCGAACCCATTTCGTTATAATGTAGCATATGCTATCGATTGATATAGATATCAAGAGTGGGTTATCCAAATTGGTTTTGAATTCAAATTCAAAACTTACATGGATAAGGTTCAAAAGGGTCAAAGGTGATGCCACATGGGTACCCAATTTCTAACAAAGATAAATAATACTTCACAGTACGATTCATAATTTTATAGTTGTGGTTCTAATTTGAACCTGAATTGGACCATTAAAATACATAAATAAAACGATATTCATAAGTGCTCTCTCTACTGCAGCATGTTTTACCCTGAGCCTGGCCTCCATAGATGTCTCCTCCTCCATAGATGTCTTCAGTTTCAATGGATCTTTTCTTTTCCTGTAGAAATTCAATGAGACAAAGATTAGAGAGAGAAGAAGAAGAAGAAGGGAGGAGAGAGAAATATAGAGAAAATTACTGAATTTACTTTTTTAACTGTAGATGCTGCTCTTCCTCCAACAGCCTCATGGCTTTAGTTGTGAACGCCAAAATCGGTGACGTTGGTTGCTGAACTTTTTCTTTTTTGCTCTTTCTCCACTGATCATTGAGCCATAAGATTTGGGGGAAGCCTTTCTTCTTCTTGTCTTTCTTTTCTAGCACTTTCTCTCTTTTATGTTTTGAAGAAATCGTAGGAAAATTTAGGGGGTAAACTAAACCAAGAATCATCAACTCTAAACCATCAATTTGGGTTCAGTTTCAAAGAAAATGTAGGAACCCTTTCTAAAGCTCCTTCATTTTCCCAACATTTTCTCAGCAAATATAAATAAGCCCAATTTCTAACAAAGATAAATAATACTTCACAGTACGATTCGTAATTTTATAGTTGTGGTTCTAATTTGAACCTGAATTGGACCATTAAAATATATAAATAAAATGATATTCATAAGTGTTCTCTTTTAAAATAAAAAATTCATAATAAATTATATCAATCTATATAAAAATTTTATAATAATTTTTATTTGAATATTACTCATGTGCATGTATATATATGAAGCATGGGAATTAAAAGGAGTAAAAGAAATAAACTATGATTTTGAGAGAAAAAAGCAGTAAAAAATTGAAACAGCAAAGTGAGAATTCAAATTGATCCAACAAAACGACACAGTATTGAATCACAGTAGGTGCTTCTGTGAGGAACTCACAGCAGCATCCCAGAACTCATTTCGTTATAATGTAGCATATGCTATCGATAGATATAGATATCAAGAGTGGGTTATCCAAATAGGTTTTGAATTCAAATTCAGAACTTACATAGATAAGGTTCAAAAGGGTCAAAGGTGATGCCACATGGGTGCCCAATTTCTAACAAAGATAAATAATACTTCACAGTACGATTCATAATTTTATAGTTGTGGTTCTAATTTGAACATGAATTGGACCATTAAAATATATAAATAAAACGTTATTCGTAAGTGCTCTCTCTACTGCAGCATGCTTTACCCTGAGCCTGGCCTCCGTAGATGTCTTCTCCCCCATAGATGTCTTTGGTTTCAATGGATCCTTTTTTTTTCCTGTAGAAATTCAATGAGACAAAGATTAGAGGGAGAGAAGAAGAAGAAGAAGAAGAAGGGGGGAGACAAAAATATAAAGAAAATTACTGAATTTATTTTTTTAACGGAAGATGCTGCTCTTCCTCCAACAGCCTCATGGCTTCAGTTGTGAACGCCAAAAATGGAGACATTGGTTGCTGATCCTTTTCTTTCTTGCTCTTTCTCCACTGATCTTTGAGCCATATGATTTGTAAGAGATTGACCATCTAGAATTGAACCAGATAACAGTGATCAGAACACACATGCAGATGCCCTGGCTTGCCTAGCCTCCGCCATTAACTCAGAGATTAAACGGACCATCGAAGCAGGATTTCATCCCGAGAGCCGAAGCATTGCCCTTTAGAGGAAGTTCAGGTCAATATTTATAGATATCTGGACCGAGTTGGAATGGATCCCATTGTCCACATTTCCTGTCTTCCGAACAACCCCCAGAGGACAAGAAAGAAGCGCACAAGCCTGCATAAACAAAGCCTTGCAATACTACTTGATCCGCAGGAAGCTTCATAAAATAAAATCCCTCTCTGATCCAATTTGGATGTGTGCACCCAGACAAAGTCGAGAAGCTTCTTCTGACTGAAATACATTGAAGGCAGTTGTGGGCGCCCATTCTAGCGGGCGCTCCTTGGCTCATCGAGCCGTGACACAGGTTGGGTAATCTGGCAAGCAATAGAACGATGCCAAATGTTGACGTGAAAAAGTAGTGAATAGTGCCAGAATGTTCTCTGCCTTGACCCACCTGCCTGTCTACGTGAAGAGCTAAGCTCCATAAACAGTCCTGGCCATTCGCCTAATAGGTACCTGACATCTGTCGATCACTGCCTCGTGCCCGGGTAACAAGCGATTTTGATTGTCCGCGACAGATTATTTTACAAAATGGGTAGAAGCGGAGCACTAACGCACATCGCGAGACATGACGTGAAAGCGTTTTGTTTTGGAGAAAACATCAATAACACGATTCGGCATTCCAAGAGAATTTATCTCAGACAACGACACCCAGTTCGATTGTGGGCGTCTACCGAGAAGTTGTGCAGCAAGTTATGGTATCCGGCCTTCTCTTTTCCACGCCAGCTTATCCACAAAAGCATGGTCAAGCTGAAGCCTCTAACAAATCCATCTTGGACGGCATCAAGAAGAGGCTGGAGAAAGCTAAAGGCAAGTGGGTCGAAGAATTGTTGAGTGTGTTGTAGGCTCATCGAACTACGCCAAGGCGATCTACTGGGAAAACACCATTTGCGCTATGCTTTGGAACCCAGGCAATCAAGACCCCTAGAGATCCCAACCTTGAAATCAACATGTTTTTGATGTAGGTCAAAACAACATTGATGCTGGCCTTGGATTTGATTCCTGATTGAAGAATGAAGAGACCGTGCTCTCGCATCCATGGCGTGTTATCAACAGCAGCTTGCTAAGTCGTATAATCAAACTGTGTTCAGGTTGCGCCGCTACACACCAGGAGAGTTGGTACTGGAAGAAGTACTCCCAGTCGCCAGGAAAACCAACTGAGTGGAAAATGGGTCCTACTAGGGCGACCCCTATCAGGTCGATTCGATCGCGAGTTAGGGGGCATATCGGCTCAAAGACATGTCTGGAAGGAGTTTGCCAACGGCCTTGGAATTCCAACGCACTTGCGCAAATTCTATCATTGGACCCGACCTGTGGGGAATGATACTAGCTTTGAAGTGGCTCCACCATTGTACACATTCCACTTTTGTAATACAAGGATTCCTGTTTATGCGAAATCTAGTTTCAAAAGTGTTCGAATAAAAGCCTCCAGATTCATGAGGGCCTTCGTGGATATCACAGATCGCCATACAAGTCTCCAGATTCGGAGGCCCTCTGGTGCAAGACACCTTTGGGCCGATTAAGTCTTCGGATTCGGAGCGCCCTTCGTGATATCACGATGGCCGATGTAAGCCTCCGGATTCGGAGCGCCTATCGTGGATATCACGATTGGCCAATACAATGTCTCCGAATTCGGAGCCCCGCTCGTGCATGACACCTTGGGCCGATTAAGTCTCCAATTCGGAGCGCCCTTCGTGGATCTCACGATTGGCCGATTAAGCCTCTGGATTCGGAGCGCCTTCGTGGATATCACGATTGGCCAATACAAGTCTCGAATTTGGAGCCCCACTCGTGCATGACACCTTTGGGCCGATTAAGTCTCCGGGTTTGGAGCGCCTTCGTGGATCTCACGATTGGCCGATTAAGCCTCTGGATTCGGAGCGCCCTTCGTGAATATCACAGACTGGCCAATACAAGTCTCCGAATTCAGAGCCCGCTGGTGCATGACACCTTTAGGCAATTAAGTCTCCGGATTCGGAGCCCCATCGTGGATCTCACGATTGGACCGATTAAGCTCCGGATTCAGAGCGCCCTTCGTGGATATCACGATTGGCAATACAAGTCTCCGAATTCGGAGCCCCCTGGTGCATGACACTTTTGGGCCGATTAAGCCTCCAGATTCGGGAGCCCTTCGTGGATAAGACTATTTGCTGTCTCTAAAATCGGAGCCCAATTAGTGCATGACACCGTATATAACAAAAGGCCTGAAACATGTAAACATTCAAAATGAAATAGGGCAAGCCATACAAACAGGGCTAAAACATGTAAACATTCAAAATGAAATGGGGCAGCCGTATAAACCGTGGCGAAAACTGCCGTAAAACATGCCGTACGAACGTTCAAAAAAAATGCGTCTTAGATTAATCAATTGGCATGAAGTGTACTAATATAATTAGAAAGTACAATAACACTTGAAATAGAAACAATAACACTTGAAATATAAAGTGTACTATTATTCCATTAAACAACAATACATAAATTTTGCATTACAATGTCTACAATGTCTACTTTTATCCCGCGTCTCCTTCATCATCACTCTTCTTGACTTCGAGGCGGAAAAGGGGAATGATCACGTCATTATAGCGGAAACGCCGAATCAATGCCTGCCGCTCGGAGAGCCTCCCGGCTTGAAGTCCTTGATCCACCATGCTTTAAAGCCCGTTCTCGCATCGGCAGTCCTCTTGCAAGTTTCTCTTTGGTTTTGTCGATCCCAACCTTCCAGCCCACATGGAAGCCTTGTTCATAACCATGGTCCTCGCATTTCTACGGCAAACATGCTTGCCGTATCTCGGTCGTCAATGGCGTGACCTAATGCCGTTGGGTCACTCTCTCCTCTACGACCAGGTTAGATTGACCCGCCGCACGGGCTCGATGGCTTGAGCCCTCCTAAGCTCCCTAAGCTCATGCTGTGCTTTCTCAGCTTGAACCTCCAAACTATGGATTCGTTCGTCCTTCCTCCTTATTTCCGTCACGCGGGCGCAGACGCATGCCGACTTCATAAGCGTGTACAGCCCCTTCACCCCCATGAATGCCTTCGCGAAATACTTCAAAATCTCGTCGTCCAACATCGACTGCTGGACTTCCGGTGGAAAGATCTTACAGCGAACTTGACTGCTACCCTGGATTCGTTAACGACGGAATTCACCTCCGTCATGGTTTATCCCACAAAAACCGCAAACCTCAACCGGTCGTGGCGTTGTGTTGGGCTCGCTTCTCGGTCGCGGTCCAGGGGAGCTTCTTTCATTGTTTTTTCTTTTTGAGGTGATCTACTTCGATGACTTGAGGGCTGAAATTTTTCCTGTTCCTTGGACGTCCTTCTCCTGTACGTGTAGGCTCGCTACTGCGATTCATTGCAGTGTCTAGCTCAACCAATGTTCTTCATTCTCCTCTGCTGTTGAAGAACAGTCTGTTTTGACATTGCACTATCCCAAGCTAGTTTAAATCGAGTCTGAATAAGAATAAGTGGAATCACTAGCGCGAGCGCACCCCATTTATCCTTAATGTATGCAGCGCCATCGAGTGATGTCATTAATCTAAATGCCAAAAGCCAGATGATGATCGGATCATTCTATGAACTAGTCCTATTCTGCTTCTAAAGCTCATGCACTAAGTAGGCAAGGGCAAATTTTAATCTGGTTGACCAAGTATCTAAACCAGTTGCCGATCGATTTATGCCATAGCCATTCCATGAGCTAGTCCAATTCGGTTTCTGAAGCTCATTCACTGGCTGGGCAAGGGCGATTTATTAATCTGATCGGCCAAGTACCTAAAGCCAATGACCGTATCGATTTTATGCCAATAGTCATTCCATGAACTAAGTCCTATTCGACTGTCTGAAGCTCAAGCACTGCGCTGGTGGCAAAGGGCAGATTTATTAATTGATTGGCTAAGTACCTAAACCGAGATGCCGATCGATTTATGCGCGCACACTTTAACAGTTCTACCATTCTTACAAGTTGTAAAACAAAATGTAGCCATTTACATTGAATAGCAATATCATTCATTCAATAACAAAAATTTTACCACAAATAATTAGCAAGGTAAAAAAGGAAATTTTTCACATTAGTAACTGGGCACAAATTTGTAGCCATTTTACATACAAAGTTATAACAAAAAAAGCTACAAAGTTGCTATAAAATGCCTAGCAAAAAACTATGACTGTAGCAATACATGAAATTACCAAACGAAAAGCTGTAAAAATGCATTCGAATCCTAAAACAAAAATTTCGCCCAAATAGGTCCTCGGAGCAGACTCCAGCGGCTTAACATCCACTGATCATAGGAATCGTATTCCATTTGTCACATCAGCAGCAGCAAGGGATTTGAGCAGCCAGATTTTGTTTTGAATCCCCATTTTAATTTTGGAACTTCGCTACATTATTTGGCAAAAGCAGCACTTTTCCAGCCTCGAATGCCTTGGAAGCCTCCGATGTCGCTGGCTTCCTGTCGCCTTTTTTATTTCTCCAACTCAGCCTCCAGTTTAGAGATCGCCTCTCGTGCCATTTGAGCGCCATCTTCGCTCTGCGTCTGCCCTCTTCTCCGACGGCCAAGTCTCAGTTTGATCACGCGTTACGTGCCCTCTCCATCTCGCCCCTCGACCCCGCGCGCTTCTATTTTCCTTTAAAGCTTCGAACTCGGTCCTACTCCTTTGGCCCTCAACTTCCGTTTATAAACAGCCAAGCGTTCGATGGCGTCATGATGGCGACGGCCCATCTCGCTATCCCTCCAACGTCTGCAAATAGGGAAATTAAAACAAAAAATAGTATTTGCAAGTGAAAAAAACAAAGCCAAGAATATACCAAAAAGAGCCGATTGAGCGCCAATACTATTGCAATCCAGATCCGGCTCCGCCCGAAAAGCCGCTTTGTACCGAACAATAGACGGACGGTAGCCATGCTGAGTGCGACCGCAAATCTTTAATTATCGAAGCATCAGAGTGAGATCGGACAATGTTTGTTTTATCCTCGGTTGAATGACAAAAGGCACGATCACATCTGATCCCTCTAAACAGGACGTTTGTCAGCACGGTGTTTCTTCTGAATCGCGATTGATCAACCTCGACAGACGGCTTCCTTGCCTTTGCTCAGAAGCTCTTGATCTACCTGCCCAACCCCAGCGAACTCGGCTTTGGTTTTTTTCTGTTTCAGCCCAAATGAACAGCAAGGAGGGCTGAGATCGGCAACAGGCGGGATGGCTGGATTGGATCCGCGGCAGAGACGGCACTTTAAGATCGAATGCCTGTCTTCTCCGCGCAGTTCATCCTTTCCGATTCGCGCTTGCTTAGCAAGTTTTTAAGGCTTAACCCAGACCATGTCTTCGGGGTAATGCGCTGGGAAGGCCCCTAACCGTTAAAAACGTCGTCAATGGAAGGTCCACCTCGGCCGAAGTGGACGGAGGGTCGGCTGAATTAAGGCCGGCTTCCTCAAAAGGCCAACTTTCAAAGCCTCGTCTACTTCCGTTCGATTGATTTGATGTGGCGACCTCAGCTACTTCTGCGTCGCTTCGAATGCGGAACCCTCGAAACCAACTTGCCACAAGTGTTTGAAGCGTCAAAATGAGAGCGGTAAAGAGACGCTTCAACCCTTCGAAATTGGGATGTTTTCCTGCCGTTAAGAAGGTTCGTACATGTCGGGCTCATGCGAAGCAGAGACGTTGGCCTCTCCCCTGTTTTCTAAAGAGCTAGAATTGGCCAAAATACCATTAGCAACGATTTGATTTCTGAAAGAACATTCGTCGTCAGGTTGAGGTCAGGACTTTTCTTCAAATTGTTTCTGGGAATAAGCAAAACCATTAGTCTCAAAATGGAACTTGCAAATATAACAACAAGAAAATTAAAACACAAGAAGCTATAAGCGGCACCTGGTTCACACCCTCTGCTTAAGGAAATAGCATCGAGCAACCTCGCTTTCGCTGAATCTTAGTTACCTTGACGACGACCATAACATCACGATCGCTTCCCAGAGTTGGAAAAGCATAAGTACTAGTGATGGTCGGTTGTCCTTGGCCCTAAGGAAAATAATGTCCGTCGCCGACCAGAGAGGACTTGGCCAAGGCATAACAATGTCGAATAGTAGGAAATGCCAAGGTTAAATCACGTAAGCGACGGGTTTAGCCTATAACCATATTATGATTCTAAAAAAGTTTGACATTGGGTTGGGAAGGGATTAGACCCGCAATGGGCAAAGCACAGCTCCTAGAATGGGATGAAGGGGGAAACAGACCTCACCTCTGCGATTGATCAAGAGAGAGAAGACGATCGCTTGGTTCATCACGCCCTCTCCATAGTCGAATTGGGTGCTGTCCTGTTCACGAGTAAACAGTATGGACGTCATCAGGAAGGAAAAATGAGCGTCGGAAGCCAGAAATTCGATTCGAGGAAAGGAGATCTTCAAATGTTTGTCATATGGATTCTTAGTTTATAGGAATATCTAGACAAAAACAAATTAGAAAAAAGGATTGTATACAACAGAGAGGAGAAAACTTACAAGAGACGAAGAGGGAGTTAGTGATGGAAAGAAGAATTGCCGAGATAAATTCGGAAGGTATATTCCAGCGACTGAGCGTTCTAAAGTGTGCATTATATTTGAAAAGATGTCAAAATTTTTAAAGATCATAATTAATTAGAAGTGTTACAAAAGGGGTGGGAGATGAAATGAATAAATCGAGAAGCGTCTGCTCAGTACATCTGCAATTGAATAAGGTCAGCCACTGAGAATTTTGGCTCTGACTTTTCGGAGTGCGAAACCACCACCTCCGCTAATTAATTCATAGTGGAGTGCTTGGGGGGCAATTTGGGGACCGAATATTTGGGAGTCATAAAGAGGCCGAATAATTGAACTTGGAGAGTTATAGAATATATAGTACATTCGGCCCCGTCTCGCTATGTCAAATTCTCTCCCTAATTCGGAACAAATGGCCGGTTGGGCAAGGGGTTCGAGTGAAAAAGCAGTCCGCTGCAGAAATTATGCCGAATGGGAAAACTAAAGGTGGGCCCAACCCTGAGGGCCAAAAAAAGAAGATATAAATAGAGGAATATCAAGTTAAGAAAGAAGGAGGTGTGAGAACATTAACGCTTAACTTTAAAATACAAGCACATTATTGTAGAGACTGA
Source organism: Camellia sinensis (assembly GCF_004153795.1). NCBI lineage: Eukaryota > Viridiplantae > Streptophyta > Magnoliopsida > Ericales > Theaceae > Camellia > Camellia sinensis. The sequence continues at coordinate 923,439 of NW_021025069.1, read as the reverse complement.
ACTTATCCCGTCAGAGTGTAAGTCTGGCACCCCCCGACCGGAGTGTTTATTCATTTTTCAAGTGACCAGCAGAGGTTGTCACGAGCGTCCCCAGGTATGGAAGATTAATTTCCGAACCACTCCCTACACACCTCCTTATAGCCTTAACATGCATCATGTTTATGCCTCTAATTCTAAAGCTTTGTTTAGCTCTGTTCAGCAGGTTCTTAGCATTGTTTGTCCTGCTTTGACTCATGTTTTGAGTGGTCTGATCATTTGGAACTGCCCTTGTATAGCCATAGTGTAATCTTGCCTCACAGACTTTGGTTTAAAGTATCATAGATGCTTTACTGAAGTTGTGTGCATGCCTTTG
>NW_021025069.1:884862-919407 GCF_004153795.1 Camellia sinensis | reverse complement strand
ATGGTCTGCCTTGATCTTTTTAAGCTCCTCTAGCTTGTGAGGTCTTGAGTTGCTTAGCCATGGTCAAGTCCCTTGACTGTTCAAGTACTTGGGCCATCATTGCATGCTTGGTCTATTTTGTTTGCTTGGTTTGACACCATGCTTACATAGTTTCCCATGGCTTACCTGCATGCATATGTCCATAATTGCCTCATTCAACAATGTGCTTGAGAGTTGCCTCATTTGTGCTAAGTGTTGGCCCTTTAACATGTGCATAGTGTAATTGTATTTGGTCCTTTATTTGGTTACTTTGGCCACTGTTTTGGGCCTATTTAGAGTTGCAAATCAATGTATAAGCCCATCTTTTCATCCGTTGCATTGCTCATGTTGCTTGTATGCTTGCATAATGTCTTGCCCATGCATGTTGCATCCTTATCTTGCATGCCTAGGTTGCATTGCATCTTGCATGCAATGCCTTGTTTCCTTGACTTGTGATAGGAATTGGCCTTGGTTCGTTTGTTTGGTTTGCATTTCATTTGACATGAAAGTTACCACTTGATTCTTTGGGCCATTATGCATGGAAATGCGTGATTGGTGGTCCGAGAATCGAGACACATGCCCTTTTGAGTCACAAGCATGAATAGGGGACATGATTGGTGCATTACATTGCTTGAATTGTGTTGCCATGCAAGTTCTGTCCTCTGCTGCTGGAGTTGCCAGGTCTGCAGGCATTCTTTGCCGAACCGGCAGTATACATTGCCGACCGGCAAAGTAATCACTCAGCCGATGGATTCACTTTGTGCTGGTGACCACAATCCATTGCCGGTGGAAATTCTACTCAGCCGGTGTGATTTCCAGTATCCAAGAGGCATCCTTGAGACTTTGGCACTTTTCAGAGAGGCAGAGCAGGGAAAACAGAGGCCAGACTATGCATGACGGTGCACTTCCGAGCAGGACATGAGCATGCGCTGCATCTGGCTCTCCTCCGAGGCGATTACTGATTTTTTCCTAGTTTAATAATGTTTGTTACTGATTAGCAATTTGTAAATTATAATTGCTTGCGTGGTTAAATTAATTTGCATAATTTATTTCGGTCCCCCGGGCGAGGGCAAATCTGTAATAAGTGTGGTGTGAGTGGTGTGTATGTCTTCCAATCCCACCACTTCTTTCTTCCCTTTTATTACCTACTTATGATATGTATTAGGCACGTTTAATTTAGAATACCTTATGCTTTGCATGCGGCATTCATGCATTTGTACTGCATGCACCAAGCTCGGCACTCATTCTAACTGCATTGTATTTCAAATTCCCAAATTGAATACGTCATCAATTGTTGACTGCACTTCACATGCATGCTTAGGTTAGCCAAGCCTTCTAAATTGCAATTTTTGCATGTGATGCATTAGCCATTTTTAACATGAACTAGGACATTCATGTGTTGCTAACTAGTTTAAACTGTTTTGGCATGGAGTACGATGTAATTATTTATGCTTTAGCAATCCCGCATGCGTGCGAATGTTGCCATGACAACAATGCTTACCATGTGGTTAGATACGTATGTGAGATAACTGTTGGAATGCCTGTGGGTGAAGGTTGGATTGTTTGAGTTGGAAAACTCGTTTGAAATCCGTGTTTAAGCCTACTTGCGAGTAGCAAATTCCAAAGCGCTTTCAAAAACAAACGGATATGCATGCTTGTTTCCATTTAGGCAATCTAGTCCATTATCTTGTTGTTGCGCCATAACATAGTAAATCCTAGGCTAATATCGGAATAAGAACACATAACGTTTTCAAAACTGGATATCACGGTTAGTAGAGGGCGGTCTTCAGACGGGCAAAAGAGGGGTGCTCATAGCTGACCTTCCCGATCGCATACCCAGAGCTCCCGAGCCGAGGCAACTTTGGCAACGGATGGACACGTGGCCTTCGGCACCGAGTCAGGGTTTCCTAAATTTCCCCACTTAAAAAAAATATTTAGGTGCGACTCTGTGTCTGGCAAAGCAGTCCATGTTTGGCACTTCTTTCAAAAATCTGTTTTTCTCAAAACTATTTGCCGGATTTGACTCTTTGGTACTTAGATTAAGAAACCGTGACACAAATTTGATCCGAACTCCGTAGCATAGGCCCTCACTGCGGGTGCTCACACAATGGCTCAAAGATCAGTGGAGAAAAGAGCAAGAAAATAAAAGGATCAGCAACCAATGTCTCCGTTTTTGGTGTTTAACAACGGAAGGCCATTGAGGCTGTTGCGAGAAGAGCAGATATATCTTCAGTTGACAAAAGTAAATTTAGTATTTTTCCTCTATAATTTCCTCTCTTCCCTAATCTTTCCATTAAACGTCCCCCTGCCTTCTTTCTCTCTTTCTAAATCTTGTGTCTCATTGAATTTCTACACAGGAAAAAAAAATCCATTGAAACCGAAGACATATGGACGGAGAGACATCTATGGAAGGCTCAGGTCGTCAGGGTGAAGAGCATGCTCAGTAGAGAGAGCCACTACGAATAATCGTTTTATTTATATATTTTAGATGTCCAATTTCAGGTTCTAAATTAGAACCACAACTATAAAATTCATGATGAACTGTTAATGTAGTTATTTATCTTTGTTAGAGAACTCTGGGCACTCCATGTGGCAAATCCTTTGCACTCTTTTCGAACCTTACCAGTAAGTTGAAATTTGAATTCCAAACCTATTTGGATAACCTCACTCTTGATATTCTACATGAACCGGATAGCATCTAGCTAACATTATAAACGAAATGGGTTCGGGTGGCTGTTGTGAGTTCCTCACAGTAAGCACCCTGCGTTGATTGAATGCTGTGTCATTTTGGTTGGATCAACTTTGGAATTCTCACATTTGTTGTTTCAATTTTAATTACATTCTTTCTCTCAAAAATCCCATTAGGTTTATTTCTTTTTCTCCTTTTCAATTCCATGCTCCATATATATACCCCGATACTCTGAGTCAGATAGTTCAATTCAAAAAATTAATTAAATTATTTTTCTTTCTTATAGATTGATTTAATTTTGTTAGAATTTTTTTATTTTAAAAAGAGAACACTTTATAAATATCGTTTTATTTATATATGTTAATAGGTCCAGATTTCAGGTTCATAAATTAGAACCAACAACTAAAAATTGAATGAATCGTCACTGTGAAAGTATAAATTTATCCATTTGTTAGAAATTGGGGCACGCCATTGTGGCATGGACCTTTGACTGTTTCAACCTTACCAGTGTAAGCTTAATTGAATTCAAAACCTATTGGATAAACCCTCTGATACTATAACATATCGATAAGCATAATGTTACATGTAACGAAATGGGTTCGGGGATGCGTTTGTAGTTTCTATCAGTAGCACCTGCTGTTGATTTCACATATGTGTCATTTTGTTGGATCAATTTGAATTCTCTACTTTTGCTGTTTCAAATTTTTTATTGCTTTTTTCTCTCAAAATCATAGTTTACTTTCTTTTTCTCTTTTAATACCAGCTCCATATAATATACATGCACATAGAGTAATATTCAAATAAAAGTTTTAATACAAATTTTTTATATAGATGATATAAATTTATTATTGACATATTTTCTATTTTTAAAAGAGAAATAACTTATGAATATCGTAGTGTTAACTTATATAATTTTAAAAGGGCCAATTCATGGTTTCAAAATTTGAAGCCATACTATAAAACTATTGAATCGTACTCGTGAAGTACTTATGTATCTTTTGTAGAAAATTTGGACTTATTTTATTCTTGCTTAAAAATGTAGGGAAATGAAGAGCTTTAAGAAACGGGGTAATGTTCCCTACATTGTCTCCCTTGAAGACTGAACCAGATTGATGGTTTAGAGTGTTTAATTTTGGTTTAGTTTTCCTCCTAATTTCCTACATTTTCTTGAAAACAGAACAAGAGAGGAAAAGGGAATAGTAAAGAAAGACAAGACAAAGAAAAAGGCTCCCCCAAATGCTTATCCATGGCTCAAAGATCCAGTGGGGAAAGACAGGAAAGAAAAGGATCAAGCACACCAATGTCTCATTGTTTTAGCTGTTCACGAACTGAAGCCATGAAGGCTGTTGGAAGGAAGGAAGGCAAACTCCCTTTTCCGCGTTAAAAAAAATAATTCAGTAGGTTTTCTTTTATATTTTGTCTCCCCCCTTCTTCTTCTTCTCCTTCTTCTCCTCCCTCTAACTTTCTCATTGAATTTCTATACAGTGAAAAAAAAAGAGGATCCATATTGAAACCAAGAGAACTATGGGGAGAAGAATCATCTCGAGGCCAGGCTCAGGGTAAAGCAGCTGCAGTAGAAGAGAGCCTTACAATACGTTAATTATTTATTATATTTTAATGGTCCAATTCATGTTCCAGATGACAATATGAACGCACAACTACTAAAATTTATGCAATCCGTAACTGTGAAGTATATTATCTTTGTTAGAATATTGGGTCACCCGTGTGGCAATCACCTTTGGACGCTTTTGAACCCTATCTATGTAAGTTCTGAATTGAGATTCAAAACTATTTGGGAGTAACCCACTCTTGATAATCTACATCTATCGATAGCATAATTGCACATTTATAACGATAATGAGTTCTGGGATGGCTTGCTTTCGTGAGTTCCTTCACAAGAAGCACCCTACTGTGATTCAATACTGTGCTCGTTTTGTTGGATCAATTTGAATTCTTCCGACTTGCTGTTCTCCAATTTTTGACTGCTTTTTTCTCTCAATATCATGAGGTTTACTTTCTTTTACCTCCTTTAATTCTCCACTGCTTCATATATATACATGCACATGAGTAATATTCAAATAAAATTATTATATAAAATTTTATATAGATGTTGAATATAATTTATATGATTTGTTTATTTAAAAGAGAACACTTATAGGAAATCGTTTTATTTATAAATTTTAGAGGGTCCAATTCATGGTGTCAAGATTTAACCTTACCAACTATAAATATTATGAATTCGTACTGGTGAACGTATTAATTATCTTGATTAAGAAATTGGGCTTATTTAATCTTTGGCTTGAGAAACAATGCTAGGGTAAAATGAAGAGCTTTAGAAAGGGTAATTTTTCCCTCAACATTCGTTTTGGAAACCTGAACCCAAATTCGATGTTGTAGAGTTGATTGATTCTTAGGCTTACGTTTTACCCCCTAAAATTTTCCTACGATTATTCTCCAAACGAGATAATAGAGAGAAACGTGCTAGAAAAGAAAGACAAGAAAGAAAGAAAGCTTCCCCCACAATCTTAATGGCTCATATGATCAAGTGGAAGAAAGAGCCAAAAAAAGAAAAGTTCAGCAACCACGGTCACCGAATTTTGGCGTTCCAACTTAAAGCCACATGAGGCCTGTTTGAGAAGAGCAGCATCTACAGTTAAATAAAGTAAATTCCAGTAATTTTTCTCTAATATTCTCTCTCCTCGCCTTCTCTCTTCTTCTCTCTCTAATCTTTGTCTCATTGAATTTCTACCAGGAAAAGAAAAGATCCATTGAAACTGAACACTACTCGACGGAGGAGAAACATCTAATGAGAGCCAGGCTCAGGTAAAACATGCTGGCCATAGAAGAGAGCACTTAATGAATATATCGTTTTATTATATGTAATTTAATGGTCCAATTCAGGTTCAATAATTAGAGAACCACAACTATATAAAATTATGAATCTACTGTGAAGTAATTATTTATCTTTGTTAGAAAATTGGGTACCCCATTTGGCATCATCGAACCATTTGACCTTTTTTGAACTTATCCATGTAATTTTTGAATTGAATTTCAAAACCAATTTGGATAAACCTCACTCTTGATATACATTATCAATAATCGATAGCATATCCTAAGCATTATAGCCGAAATGGGGTTCGGGATGCTGCGTGTGATTCCTCACAGTAGCAACCTGCTGGATTTAATACTGTGTCGTTTTGTTGATCAATTTGAATATTCGACTTTGCTGTTTTCAAATTTTCAATATCTTGGTTTTTCCTCAAAATCATAGTTTATTTCTTTTCTCCTTTAATATTCCATTTGCTCCATATAGTATATATCACGCACATGAGTTAATATCAACAAATAAAATTATTAAAAATTTTATATAGAATGAATATAATATTGTTTAATGCAATTTTTTATTTGAAAATAGAGAAACACTTTATGAATATCGTTTTATTTACAAAATTTTAAGGGTCCAATTGAAGGTTCAAAATTGAACCACAACTAATCAAAATTGAACATTGTTACGTGAAGTATATTTAATCTTACAGAAAATTGGGCCTTAATTTAATACTTGCTGGAAAATGTAGGAAAATAAGAGCTTTAGAAAGGTAATTTTTCCTACTATTTCTCTGTAAACGAACCCAGAATAGTTTGTTAGAGAGTTGCTATTCATTTGTTTAGTTTTCGCCCCAAAATTTTCCTACATTATTCTTCAAACAAGAATAGAGGAGAAAGAGCAGAAGAGAAAACAGGACAAAGAAAGGCTTCTCCCAATTCATATGGCTCAAAGATTCAGTGAAGAAAGAGCAAGAAAGAAAGGATCAAGCAACCAATGTCCTTCCCCGTTTTTGGTGTTTATACAACTGAATTTGCCTATGAGGCTTTTGGGGAAAGAGGTACCAGCATCTTCGTTGAGAAAGTAAATTCAGTAATTTCCCTATATTCTCTCTCCACCCTTCTTTGCTTTCCTCCTCTCTTTCTATCTTTGTCTCATTAATTTCTCATAAGGAAAAAAAGAGATCCATTGTGAAACCGGCATAGAGCATCCTATGGAGGAGGAAGACATCTATGAGAGGCCAGCTCAAGGTAAAGCCAATGCTTTCAGTAGAGAGAGCACCTTACGATACGTTTTATATTATATATTTTAATTGTCAAATCAGGTGTCAAATATAAACCAACAGACTATAAAATTATGATCGTACGTGAAGTATTATTTATCTTTGTTGAAATTGGCACCCCCATGTGCAACTTACCTTTTGAACCTTATTTATTAAGTTTGAATTTAAATTTCAAACCTCATTTGGATAACCACTATACTTGATATCTAATGTCTACCGATAGCATCAGCTAAATTAATAACGAAATGGGTTTCGGGGATCTGCTGAGTGAGTTTTCTCACAGTAGCACCTGCTGTGATTGAATACTGTGTCATTTTGTGTGATCCAAATTTGAAATTCTCACTCTTGTTGTGTTCCAATTTTATTTTTATTTGCTTTTTTCTCTCAAAATCATAGTTTATTTCTTTTCTCTTTTAATTCCTCATGCTCATCATTAGTATAACATGGCACAAGTGAAGTATTTCAAATATAAAATTATTATAGAAAATTTTTATATAAATTGATAAATTTATCCAGTGAATTTTTTATTTTAAAAGAGAACACTATATGAATCAATCGTTTTACTTATAAATTTTAAGGGGCCAAATTCAGTTTCAATTTGCAACATAACTATAAAATTATGAGATCGTACCTGTGAAGTATTATTTATCTTTGTTAGAAATGGACATTATTTATCTTTGCTGAGAAAATGTAGGGAAAATAAGGCCTTAACGAAAGGGTAATTTTTCCTACATTTTCTCTGAAAAACGAACCCAGATTGATGGGTTTATAGTTGTTCTCTCTATTCAGGTTTAGTTTTCCTTCCTAAATTTTCCTACATTTTCTATGAGAAAACTAGAAACATAAAGAGAAATAGGTTACTGATGGCCGATCATCAATTAATAAACTCTGCCCTGTTACACACCATGCCAATCGAAAGCTATTCCAGAAACCGATATTTGGATAAGCTCATGGAATGGCCTATGGCATACAATCGATCTGGACAGTCTTTGGCTTTAGATCTTGGTCACCAGATTTATAAATTTGCCCTTGCCCTACCGTCAGTTGCATGACTTTAGAAGCAGAATAGGACTAGTTCATACGAATGAATCCGATCATATCTGGACATTTGGGCGATTTAGAAATTAATGAACATCACGTCGATGCGCTGCCATACATAAGATAAATGGGTGGCCTGCAGCTATGTTATGCTTCAATCTTATTGCAACTCGATTTAAACTAGCTTGGGATAAGCGAATGTCAAACAAGACTGTCTCACAAACAGCAGAGGAGAAATGAAGCAATCATTGTGTTGAGTAGATCCACACTTTGCAATGAACGCCAGTGCGAGCTACACGTAACAGGAGAAGGAACGTTCCCATTTAGGGGAATACGGAAAATATTCACCCTACAAAGTCATCGAAGTAGATACACCCCTCAATAAAAAGCAAAACAGCATATGACGAAGCTCCCATGACCGCAGCATCGAGAAGCGAGCCCACACAATACCACGCCCAAAGAACGCCGGGAGGTTTGCGGTTTTTGTGGCATAAAACAGATGCTGGAGCGTGCAAATTCCGTCGTACTAACAGATCCCAGGCTAGCAGTCAAGTTCGCTTATAGATCTTCCACGAAGTCCACAGTCGATGTTTTGACCGACAATTTCGAATATTCTCGCATAGGCATTCATGAGGGTGGTGAAGGGGGCTGTACACGTTTAGTGAAGTCCATGTGTCTGCGCCCGCGGAGGAAATAGAGAGACAGGACGACCGAATCCATAGTTTTGGAGGTCAAGCTTGAGAAAGCGAAGCATCGAGCTTAGGGAGCTTTAGGAGGGCTCAAGCCATCTGAGCGGTGCGGCGGGTCAATCTAACCTGGGTCGTAGAGGAGAGAGTGCCCATACGCTATTAGGTCCACGTCATTTGACGTAGACCTGATCACGCAACATGTTGCCGTAGAAATGCGACAGGACCATGGGTTATGAACAAGGCTTCCATGTGGGTGGAAGGTGGGATCGACTAAAACCAAGAGAAACTTGCAGAGAGTGCCGATTGCGAGCACACCGGGGCTTTAAAACGCACGGTGAGAATCAAGGGCTCTAAGCCGGGAGGCTTTCCGAGCGAGGCTAGGCAATTCGATTCGGCGTTTCCGCTATACGAATCGACTGATCACTTCCCTTTTCCGCCTTCGAAGTCAATAGAAGAGTGATGATGAAGGAGTACGCGGTAGACCATGCAAAGGGGACTCTTAGATGGCATCTAAGTGGCTCAAATTCAAAGGCATGCACAAATGCCAAAACATGGAGCATGCTACACAAGCTTTCAAAGCATTAAAGATACACCCAAGGCAAGCATATAGGCATGCAAAGGGGACTGAAATGACATGTAGGGTGGTTCCAAACCACCGAAATGATGCAAGCAACACATACTACACATTCACATACTTGAAGCATACAAGCTCGAATATAAAGGAGCTATACTACGCATGCCAAGATCAACCCAAACATCTATGGACAGACCTAAAACATGGCAAAATGAGCACAAAACCTTCACAAGACTAAGCCTAAAACATGCAAGAGCAAAGGCTAATAACCTAAGGCATATTAAGGCAATAACAAGGCATTACATGGTAGGTATGCTAAGCATGCATGGTGTACCAAAACCAACACACAACAAGGTTATATCATGGCATAATAAGCATGGAAAATAGCCAAGACATGATCAATACAAACTCTAACATGATGCTCCCTCAAGAGGCCAAAAATGGTCCATTTCAAGGACAACAAGGAGAGGGGGTGGCCCTCTCCTTCTTGGGACTTCAAGGCACCATCCTCACCTCTGAAATCTCTCAAGATTTCAGTGGTGAGGAGGCCCAAACACCAAAGTCCCGGAGCTTACACAAAATAGCACTAAAAGGAGCCTTACAAGGCTTAGGAGGGGTCAAACAAACCTAAACCACAAAACACTCTTAATAAACAATCAAGAAGGATAAAAAATAGAACTTTTTTGTATTATACACTAAGCACAAAAGCAGCTCTAAGATAGGTAGAAAAGCAATGCAAAAATGGGGAATAAAGGGACTAGTTTCTTACCCTTGAAGACCCCTTCAACAATGGTGCTCCAACAGCCCTCCTTGGCTTGAATCCAACTCCAAAACACCAAAACCAGCCCCTTAGAACCTCTGTAGCCAAAGGAAGGTGAAACACTAGGTGTTTGTGTGCAATAGTAAGAACAAGTGCACCTAGAACACTCAAGAGAGAGAGATAGAATATGTGTCAAACCCTAACCCTAAAACTAGAGCTCTTCTCTGTGTTTTCTATCTCTAAAATGTCTAAAGTCTCTAACCCTAAACAAGGGAGAGAGGGGCTCCTCTTATAGAGCTTCTTGTCTTGTAAAGCTTACAAGACAAGCTTCTAAAGAGGGAGATCCCTCCATACACGTGTATGGAGGGGAGCTGTAGACGTCCCCGAACGCCCCGGGAGGAACGAGCTCCCGTTCTGTTCATATTTGGGGTCACTACAGCTCAGGACTCTCAAATTTGTCACGGTTCTAAAGCTGAACCAAAGAGTCCAAATCCGGCAAATCATTTTGAGAAAACAGATTTTGAAAGAAGTGCCAAACATGGACTGCTTTGCCAGATACAGAGTCGCCACCTAAATATTTTATTATGGGAGAATGCTCGCTCCGTCTGAAGTGGTCCGAAAACCAATGTGTAACCTGGACTATGCTGGATCGGGAAGATGGATGGGGGTGCTCACAAAGGTAATCCAGGCTGCCTCCAACTCCCCATGTCGGGTCGTTACGGAATCAGCGACCTCCCACATCACGAGGCCTGTCAGCCATAGATAAACTCTATGTGTTATCGTCATATCCCAATAGGCAAGAAAGTAGAAGGAGTTGTTGGTATCCACCACCTCTCTACCAATGCACCCAAAGCCAGTCCCTGCTCGCCGTCAGAATACGAGAGCCCTGCCAGAATTTAGGCCGAAGCCCTACCTCGTCAATAATATTGTCGGACGGCTCTGGAGAGTCTGAGTACCACTTTCCCGAAAATGATCCATTACCCTCGAGTGAAGCGAGAAACACCTGAGCAGAATATGAACAGAGTGCTGTGTATGAGCTGTTCACAACATGTGAGTTTATTCCGTTCAGAGTGAACAGAGTGCTGTGTGTGAGCTATATTTAGTTTCAGAGTGAACAGAGTGCTGTGGGTGGTTGTATTCAGGTTTTAGAATAAAACAGAATGTGTGTGTGCCATGTTCAGAGTGAATAATGCTGTGTGTGAGCTGTATTTCAGTTTTCAAAAATGAACAGAATGCGGTGTGTGAGCCTGGTGTTCAGAATTGAATAGAATGCCTGTGTGTGAGTTATTCGTCGTGAGCAGACCATACAGTGTGTTCAATATGAGCTAGATGAAATACCAGTGCAAAGTTACAAATATACAAGAAATTTAAAGTACATTGTAGGAAAATGTAAAAGTGCAGTGCATACCCTGGGTGCGTCATGGTAGTGGACTCTGGCTCCCGTTAATTAGCAAGTTCCACGTGCTCGTTGTTGCAAAGTCTGTAAACTGACAAAGTGCTCGTGTAGTACTGCCTCCTGAGGGTACCTCTCCGATGTCGAAAGTCGAGATCCTCGGCGGGCAATTGGAATATACAGGCGTCTCCTCTGCTCTCGAGGACCCCCATCGTGTGGATAATAGTCGCCATCTGAAAGGAAGTTGAAGAAGTAGGCGAAAATGAGCAAAAATGAGCAAAAATGGCAAAAGTCAACAAAAAGTCAACTCTCGGGGAGGAGAAAAAGATCAAACAAAGTCAAAAAACCCGGGAAAAGTGCCAAACTCAAAGAACAAGTTCGAGAGAAAACATACCTCAAATGGTAAAAATGGAGAAAGAAGCTCTGTGAAAACCAAATTTTGTTCGGTTCGAAAGTGAGAAATCAGAAGATTTTTAACGGGGAAATTTTTTTCAGGGGCTTCACGTGGGATTGGAAAACGCGTAGCAAAGCCCGGATCTAAGAGGGAAAATGGTTCTAGGAGAGAGAGCAAGAGATTCGCACTATGGTGTGAATGAAATGGAGCTGGGTCGTTTAGTTTTAAAGAGCCAAGGCCAAAAGACAAAATTGCCCAAACTTTGTAAATGGTCTGAACCGCCACTTAGTTTGGCCTTATAACCTGAAAGTGGATGACATGTTTGGGGGTTGCTACCAGGTGTTCATGGTGTTCCCTATTGTGGTTCTATGCTGCGTGGAGTCCTTAGCTCTCAGAAAGTGCAAGAAAAAGTTCACTTTTCGGCTCAAATGGTCCCCCCCGGGGGGAGGAGCTTGATTCAGTTTTGATGCACAACTCATGTCAATCTTCAGGAGTGGAGGTGTATCCTTTTAAGTACGTTATTGACCCTCCGAGAGGTAAATCATAAGGTTGCATGCTTGAATTTGGTCCGTTAAGTGCGTGTATTCCTATCGACCATTTTACTTCAAACACGCTATTGATTGTTACAATCGGAATGCATTGTTGTGTGCACGGAATGTGTGATGCAGCTTTTCACTTTGCATTGCTATGACATGTATTCACTCGATTGTATGCACTTTTACTTGCATTGTTATGCACATTTCACTTTGCATGATATGCACATTTTCACTTACATTGCTAGTTGCACCGCTTCACTTGCATGTTTTAGCGCCATCCATTCGCATTGTTTTGCACGTTTCATTTGCATTGCTACGCACATTTCACTTCCATAATAGTATTGTACCTCTCAACCTTGCATAGAAGTATGCGCTTTTTTGTTCGCATTGATATGCCTTAACATTGTCGCACTCTTCATGGAGCATGGGTTTTGGTACCTGTCAATTTTCTTTGCCTACATACACAATATTGTATGTACGTTCATTCAAAGCTGATGCGTACGGTTTCATTCAGAAAGTTCCACAGAAGATCACTTTTGCTCGATAAGAGAAACTTCGTTCACTTTGTGTATCTTCACACATGTTTCATTAGGGTATTATTCACCACATCATTCCTAGTGTATCTATCACACAGTTTCACTTAGTGTATCTATCACACTTTGGTCTTTGTGTATCTATCACACTTTGTCACTTAGTGTAATTTCTTTTCTCTACTGCCACAAACACCCAACACCATGTTTCAACTAGTGTATCTATCACACTTTGCTCACTTTGTGTATCTATCACACATGTTTCACTTAGTGTATCTTATTGACACTTTGCTCACTTTTTGTATCTATCACACGTGTTTCACTTAGTTATCTATCACCTTCGTTTCAGTTTGGTATCTATGCACACAGCTCACTTTGTGTATCTATCACATTTATCTTAGTGTATCTATCCACACTTTGTTTCACTTGGTGTATCTATCACACTTTGTTCACTTTGTGTATCTATCACACTTCGTTTTGCTTTGTTTATCTATCAACATAATTCGCTAAAATTGGCATAATTTTCTTACATCCTTTTTGCGATGAAATTGTCAGTTCGGTCTGTAATTCTCACGGGTGGCATGATTACTTACTTCTTGTGTACGAGTTTGCTTGTACATTTCTTTGCATAACATTTGCATCTAAGTTCTCATGGCCCTTTTGCTAATTCAGAAGTATGTTCTGCATTGTGCATATTCATTTGCATTTTGCCCTCTGTAGGTGCAGTTTTTTTTTATGCCCCCGACTTAAGACTCAAAGTCATCGTTCTTTGCATCTATGATCGCGTCATGCTTGTACTCGTTTCGAGTTTCTCGGTTTTTCGGCTGAGCGGCCTGTTCTCGGTACCTTCTTAACTCTCTTCTTTCTTTGGTTGTTTTTGGACCATTGCCTTGTTCCTTGCCTGGAGGGAGAGAGAGGCCTGGTTAGGCCAGTTTTATGTAGCTGTAGGCTACTTATCTCTCTTGTTAGGGCCAACTTGTTAGTGCCGTAGGTGTTTCAGGAGCTTTCAGCTGGATAGTGCCTTATCTTATGGCCTCTTAGCTTCCTTCCTTTTGCGTTTGTTTTTGTGCCATTACCTTTGTTCCCTCTTGTCTAAGAGGAGGAAGAAGGCTGTCGGCACTTTTGGCTCTTGTAGGCGACTTGTCCCTTCCTGTAGGACATTTAGGTGGCGGTCGGCCACTTGAGTGGCCAACGGCCTTTTTCTACCTTTTTTAGATATTTTTATGCCAGCTGTGCCAGCTGTTGGGCACAAAGGCATTCCTCCATACACTACACCAAGCTTTTAGCTGTCAAGCAAGCTTAAGGCTTGGAATTACTATAGGAAGGGAGGTCCTCTCCATTTCCAGGGGGTTTCAGAATTTTGAAGAAGCAAAAAAAGATTATCACTCTCTCACGAAATCCTCTTTCCTCTATATGTGCTTATATTGCCTCAAGTGTTGTTTCTTTCATACCTTTTTGCACACCAAACATTCTAGTAAAGCACACCATCAATGAGCTAAGGTTCTTGGAGGTCATGGCTGTGGGTTCTTAAAAGGCTGGTTTTTACCTCAGAAGTCATTTTTGCGTGTGGTTCTTCAAGGGTGATATAGCAACCTAGTTTCCCTTCTTGATTTATTGTATTCCGACTCGGTTCCGTGGATGTATGGTTTCTTATTTTCCGTTTCTCTTACCTTACTCTTGTATTTGAGTCTGGTTGGTGTTGGGCAGGTTTGAACAGGTTGGTTGTGTTTGGGGAAACCTAGAGTTGAGCCCAGATTTGGCCTTCACTTTCGAGCGGGGCTTTTGACGCTCAAGCGGGCACTTTCATTTTTGCTTCTCCGCTCGAGCAGCGTTTTTGATGCTCGAGCGTGGTTTTTCATCCTCAGCATTTTGCTCTGCAGGTTCAGTCGGCGCATCTTAGCGGGGCCCTGTTTGATTTTGTTCCTCTCGAGCGAGGATTTCTGTGCTCGAGCAGAAGGACCAATGGTCTTGCGAAACTTCTGGAAGTGTCATCTGGCCGCATCGAGCGGCGCTTTAACGCATCCGAGCGTAAAGTCTGTGTGTCTGACCTCGAGCGGGAAATCACGCATCGAGCGAACCTTTTGTATATCAGTCCGAATTTGACTTTTTGGATCACGTTTTCGGTTGCCTCTTCTTATTCCTCTCTAACTTTTCAAAAACCCTCATTGGAGAGCTTCTCTCGCTAAAACACAACTTCTCTCTAGGGTTTGATCTGGTTTGATGATCTTCTACTTTGGCCTTTTGTAAAAAGTGTTGAGCTTGTGAGAGCTGGACATTTTGACCGAAAATCTTGAGATGTGATGCCCTCCGAAATTCTTCATCTTCATCATTTGGTTCTCATCTCTTAGGTAGAGATAACTACTCAATCTTTATGACTTTGACATAGATTTGAGCATTTTGTATAAAATGGGTTTCGAGAATTTGGGTGTTAGGGTTTGAGATTTTGGAATGTTGAGAAAGAGGGGTTTTTTATTTAGCCAATAAATGTGTGTATTTGAGTTTTCTATAAAATGAGATTAGTGAATAAGTTATGTTAGATATGTTAGACCATTGAGCATATGGGAAAAGTGGAAGAAATGCCATATTTTGGTTTTATATGGTCATTAGGTAATAATGACTTTTCATTGTTTAATATTGAAATGAAATGGAAATGATGAAAATGGCTTATTATGAATGGAATAGTGGAGTCGATTTATTAATCGCTCAACTTTTGAAATTGTTGATAAATTATCTATTTGATTGCATTTATTATCTGTTTTAGAAATAATTGGTTTGGGCTATCGGTGGAGAATAGTCTTAATTGTGATTAACAGATGATGATTAGGTGAATTAAAACTAAATCGAATGAATGCCGTCATTTGAATATGACGCTTGGAATAATACTTAAATATGATGTATCGATTGCAACATGTTATATGATAATTGTTTATTATACATTGTATTGTATGGGAGGAAGATAGGATGTACTCCATGGTTGGTGAGGAGATTAGAGGATGGACTCTTAAATCGGATTTATTTTGGAGAAGATAGGGATGAGACTCCATTGATACAGCATAATATGTGATATTCTATTGTGAAGTATTGAAATGTTTTAGTATATATTTGATACAGCAATAGTGTATCCATTATGAAGTATGGAAGTGTTTTGATATGAATGTTATCTCATTTGTAAATAGGAAATGCTTTTAAAATGATTCGTAGTCTCATAAAATGTTGGACAGGTTGTGAGCCTGTTATGGGAATTGAATAATGGCTAAGATAAACGATAAAATTTAACATGAAACATGGATCATATCTCATGGGACTGAAATGTGTTATGACTTGACTTAATATGAGTTAAACATTATCAAATGCTAATGTTATTATTGCTCATATTATGTTTTAGCAGTATCTCTACTGGCTGGCTCACCCTTATATGGGACATTCCTTTTTCAGTATAGGTAATATTGCCGCCTCAAGGTCTTAGCTTGGAGTTGTAGAAGTGAAAGCTTCTCTGTTTTGTGATTATATTCTTGTATTACATGAATCAAGCCAGGCATTATTTTGTGTATTGAGTTAGTACTCTCCCTTTTGTAACCAAGTGTTGGCTTGGAAAGTATAAGCCCGAATAGAGCTACTTTTGATGTCAACATGCTAATACTAACCTCTGATGAATGAAATTATGCTTTACTCCTTAATTGTCTAAGCATGTTAGATTATATGATTTTTGGGTTTATTCTTAAGGCGTTACAGATTTGAGTAGTTACCCTTTTAAGCTTCTATTTTGTTTAAGTATTTGGCCATCTTTTCAGCTCTTTAGGGCCTTACTCGACCACAGGCTCTGTTCTCGCATGTTCAAATCCTCCTTATTCGGACAAAGCTGGTTGGGCAAGGGCTGAGTGAAAACCAAAGTTTCCGGGCTGCAAATTAAGCCGAATGACGAAGAAGGTAGGCCCACCCCGAGTGCCAGAAAGAAAAGATATAAATAGAGAAATATCAGCCAGAAAAGGGAGTGTGAGAACGATTAAACGCTTAACTAAAAAACAATGCAATCTTGAGGTGTAGAGACTGACTGCCTGTCGGTGTGCTAATTTCGGCACCCATCGACCAGCAGTGTTTATTCCTTTTCAGTGAACCAGCAGAGGATCACGAGCTGTCCCAGGGATTGGAGCAGTATTTTTCCGAACCAACTCCATCCACAATTGGCCCGTCTTTATGGGAATACTCAAATATATCCATGGCTGGCGTAACGGCGGACCCCCGCTAGTACCAATGAAACAATGCAGAGAGAGATCCTCACTCCAACAAACATGCTTGGACCGGAGACTATCCCCACAAGACGCGCTTGAATTCGCTTCACCCTCGGACTTTCAGGAGCATGGAGGCAATGCAAATGCATCAGGAACAAGGCAAAGCAAACGGAACAGAGGTGTGGAGAAACATTGATCGCTGAGAAATTGAACTGTCTCCGTTCAGGATTTGGCCTTGGAAGTTGGCGACAAGTCAAACAAGTCTACGCCCAAGACCAATACGAACCTCAACGAGGACAGGTTGGTCAGACGACCCCGAGCCCGACATACAGAACTGGTAGCGACTATGACTCATTATCCCCGGAGCCCAAGAAGAAGAACGACTCCAAAACTCCAGTTCCTGACGAGAGTCGCGATATAAGGCATAAGCGTAGAAGAAACAGTTCATAAATGAAGAAGACCAGGCATATCCCTTTTGACGAGCGGATCGGCTTAGAGCAGGTTCTGTCCAAAAAACCAGTTCAAAAGCTCCGTCGTTCACGTCTGCTATGAGTGGAAAATCAGACCCCACCGATCACATCGTCACTCAAGCAAGCACATTGAATTGCATGGCAGACTGATGAGGCCCTTATTGTCCGAATATTTCCCAGCAGTTGGACCATTGGCTGTTAGGTGGGTATTATAAACTGAGCGGCTTCGATCATAAGCTTCCATCAATACAGAAATCCTTCAGGGCCAGATTCATCAACTAACGAGGTCCAGTCCGAAACAGCCAAACTCTCTTTGCGGCAATTGCAGATCCAGCCAGGAGAACACTAGAGCGCATTTCAGCGGCGGCTATGGGAGTCTTTAATCTTGTTGAATATGCTCAATGACTCATGGCCATCACCGCCTTCAAAAGGCGTTTGCATCCTGACAGTGCTCTCCGCAGTTCTTGACTAAAAGACCCTCCAAAACGGTCTGGGTTCGTTGTATTTAATATGTTTGAAGAATACTGTTCAAAGTGGAGGATGACGCCTTGCGAGTTAAGTGGAAACACGACCAACAGGTGGGTCCTGCTGAAATTGCTCAGCCAAAATTCTGTACACATTAGAAGCCCTGAAACCACGCTCGGGCCAAACAACGAAAATTCTCGCCTCCGATCAAGCGACCAATGCTCCAGCATAAGCAAATGAACAACTACAAAGTTACAGAAGTGCGCACGAGGCGTCTACAAGAATATACGGAGTTGACAGGAGGCCGACAGTCGTTATGTCCAAATCCAACCACCTTCCATTCTTCAAATGGCCAGTCGAAAATGGGGACCTCCCGACACGCAAGACGATGCAGGTGCGAGTATCACCAAGATATGGGCCTTGATACTGAGAATTATGAGCATTGAAGGATACACTGGAGGAATTGGTACAAGATGGCAGTTAAATAGTATGTCCAAAAAGCAACCCAACAAAGCCAATAGCCTTAAGACTAGGATTTCACCTCCGCTCAGCGTAATCCACATGATATACATGCCTGCCAATGTCATACTGCGGTGCAACAATTCATGTCACATTCCGAGCCTCAAAATCAACTCACGCCGGCTAACGGCCCCAGGAAGTTGCAAGCTATTTTGTGATTCAGATTTGGCTGAAGACCAGTGACCTGCCCCACACTAATCCCTTGGTAATTGAGTTAACGCGGTAAACCAGTTCACCGATTTGAGCGCGTACTCATTGAACCAGGGAGCACATTCAGAAAGTCATGATTACAAACATTCATCAAACTCTGCTTCTTCTGATTAGGACCTTTCCCCGGCTCCTTATCCCATTATTTTGGCTTCAACGCCAAATCCAGAATACTCGTTGGGAAAAATCGCTACTACCTGTTCGAGCGGCTCCTCGTAACAGTGGCAGTGGAGTTCTTGGTCGTCAAGCTTGACCATCGCTCGCTATAACCTCATCATGGGTGATCTTGGTTTCATTGCTATGTCAGCCGTGCTAAGCACCTATCATCAGTTATGCTCGCCTTTCCCGACAGAAACCGGCATGAGCCAATCCGTGGCTCCCAGGAACATCGGGCACAGCAGTTCTTCTACTTGAACGAAAAAAGCCAAAATGAGCTTGCTTAAGTGAACGTCTATTTAAGTGAGGCTTCAGGAGAGCCTCAACGATGTTGGGCGGCTCCCCAATGAAAAGGCCACGGAACCCAGTAGATCGAGTTGAAATCAACGGAAACCAGACAAAGTTCTTCATGGTCGGCACCTCCCTGAAGTCAAAGCTCGACGACAACAAGCTAATTTTCCTTCCTGCTGGCCAATCTGATGTATTTGCGATGACTTCCATAGGAGATTGCCGGGTGTAAGATCCATCTATTTCGAGCAGCCGTTTGAATGTTGACCCTTAAATGCAAGCCCGATCATTTAGAAAAGAACGGCGATCAGCCGCAGAGAACACACTGCCGCTCAGTTGAAAGGTTGACGGTTGCTTTGATGCGAGAGCAATCAGGTAAGTGACCTACCCTACATGGTTCTCTCTATACTTGTGGTGTTTAAGAAGAAAAATGGGACTTTGGTGAGTCTGCGTCGATTCACGACCTAAACAAAAAGCCGCCCCAAAACTGTTTTCCTTCTCCCCAGGATGGGACAAACTGTTAAATTGGCGTATGGCGCGTCATCTGCGTATGACTTCCTCAATGCCTACAGAGGCTATCATCAAATCGCTTACATCCAGGAGGACCAAGACCAAAACTGCATTCCTCACCCCAAGAGGAACCTATTGCCTATAGGTTATGCCTTTTTGGCTGAAGAATGCAGGGCCAATCTACTAGAGACTAGTCACCACATGTTCAAGGAGCAACTGGCCACACTATGAAAGTATACATTGACGATATATGTGGTCAAGTCCAAGGAAGAGCGAATTCAATATAGCCGATCTGGAAGAGACATTCGGCATTCTATGCAAATATCTGAATTGAAGCTGAACGCTTCCAAATGTGCGGCTCTAGCAAATTCTTGGGTTACATTGTTCAAACTACGAAGGAATCAAGCCAACCCAAGGCAAATCATCAGCATCCTGGAGGGCTCGGGCTCCCCTCGTTCGTAAAAGAGGTTCAAAGTTGTGGATGGCAGCCGCAACTCAACAGGTTCATCACTCGGTCCACAGATCGCTGACGAAATTCTTTTATACACTACGGCAGGGTTAAGGTTTGAATGGTCCACTAATGTGCGAAGGCCACTTTCACGGCCATCAGACCTACCTCCGCTCAGTACTACTCGTGACAACCACCTGTTTGCTGGTGACCCGCTCATTTTGTATCTGGCAGTTTTCGACCGGGCCTTCACGCTCTACTGATAAAGAAAGAGCTGGGCGAGAGCAGCGACCTAGTGTATTATGTGAGCAAGGCAATGGTTGGACGCCGAAACACGCTTGCTTCGCTAGAAAAACTCATCCTAGCCCTAGTCCTGGCGGCAAGAAAAACTGATGCATTAGCTTCGGTATGCATTGGGACTAGCATGGGGTGCTAAACAGATATCTCTCCCGTATTTCAATTACTACGTAGTACAGAAGCATCTCAGGGATGGTTCCAAAGTGGCTCTTGAACTCAAGCCAGTACGACATTTCAGTTTCTACCTGATAACATGCTCAATTCAACGACAGGGCTTGTACTTTGTTAGCCGAAACTCAATGGGCCAGTCTCTGTCAATTCAGAGTACTGGATGAAACATTCGACTGATATGCGAACATGGAGAATTTATGGTTGGGACATTTTGGCAGTTTGTACTGAGATGGATCATTCCTATCAGCGGTAGAGCGCAGCTGCGCAGCGGGTAGCGTCGGAGTATAATGCATGGCTCCGGACGTATTGCAATTAATTGATGCAGGCCGTTCAAGCTCGCTTTCGAAGCATTCAAATAACAAAGCGAAAGTACAAGCCCTTCTGTGGCCGTTACGAAATGATCGTTAGATGACATCTGGATGCTCGGCTTTGGCTTGTATTTTTGACTAATTCACAAATCTGGTGATCATTAGCTAAGGTACCATGGGGGTAGCGTTCGGCCAAGAAAGATCGGTTGTATGGCAGCTTATATGAAAAACGGACCAACTCCTTGCTGGCAAAAATTGACCATCTGAATTGAACCACGATAACACGGTGATCAGTAACACCACATGGCAGATGTCTCCCTGCCGGTTGCCTAAGCTTCCGCCATTACAATCAGAGATTAGAACGGAGCCATCGAGAGCAGGTTTCATCCCGAGAGTCATTCCACGTGAGCATTGTCCCTTTGAGAGGACAAGTTCAGGTCAATTAATAGATATTGGAACCGAGTTGGAATGGATCCCATTTGCTCACATTTCCTGTCTTCCCGAACATCTCCCAGAGGGACCAAGAAAGAAGCGCACAAACCTGCAATAACAAAGCCCTTGCAATACTACTAGGATCCGCAACGGAAGCTTATAAAAAATCCCCTCTCTGATCCAATTTGGATAGTTGCACTCTCAGAACAAAAGTCGAGAAATGCTTACTGATTGAAATACATTGAAGGCAGTATGATGTGGCGCCAGTTCTAGCGGGCGGCTCCTTGGCTCATCGAAGCTAGGTGACACAGGTTGGGTATTCTGGCGAAGCAATTGAGAAACGATGACAAAAATGTTACGATGTGAAAAAGTAGTGAACTAGTGCCAGAAGTTCTTCTTCCTCTCTGACCCACCCTGCCTACTGCAAGAGCTAAGCTCCATAACCAGTCCTTGGCCATTCGCCTAATAGGTACCTTGACCATCGTGGATCACTACCTCGTGCCCCATGGTAAACAAGCGATTTGATTTGTTCAGCGACAAGAATTTTAAAATCTCTGCAGATCCCCAACAAAATGGTAGGAAGCGGAGCACTAACGCACTATCGAGATACATCGACGTGAAAGCGTTTTGTTTTGGAGAAACATCATAACACGGATTCAGGACATTCCAAGGATTTATCTCAGAGCCAACGACACCCAGTTCGATTGTGGCCAGTTCTACCGAGAGTTGTGCAGCAAGTTTATTGGTATCCAGGCCTTCTTTTCCACGCCAGCTTATCCACAAAGCATTCATGGTCAGCTTGAAGCCTCTAAACAAATCCATCCTTGGACTGGCATCAAGAAGAGGCTGGAGAAAAGTTAAAGGCAAGTGGGTCGAAGAATTGATTGAGTGTGTTGTAGGTCATCGAACTACGCCAGGCACGATCTACTGGTGGAAACACCATTTGCGCTATGCTTTGGAACCCAGGCATCAACCCCTGAGAATCCCAACCTTGAATCGAACAGTTTTGTATGAATAGCGTCAAAACAACATTGATGCTGGCCTTGGATTGATTCTGATTGAAGAATGAAGAGACTCGTGCTCTCGCATCATGGCGTGTTATCAACACAGTTTGCTAAGTTCGTATTACATCATACGTGTTCAGGTCGGCCGCTACAACCAGGAGAGTTGGTACTGAAGAAAAGTACTCCATCGAGACTCGCCCAGGAAAACCAACTGATCGGAAAAATTAGGGTCCTAACTTAGGATCGACCCCTATCAGGAATCGATTTCGATCGGGAGTTAGCGGGCATATCGGCTCAAAGACATGGTTCTGGAAGGATGTGTGCACACGGCCTATGGAATTCAACGACATTGCGCAAATTTATCATTGGACCCGACTAACTGTGAGGGGAATGGATACTAGCTTTGAAGTGAATGCTCCCATAGTACACATTCTCCACTTTTGTAATACAAGGGATTCTGTTTATGCGAAAATCTTAGTTTCAAAAAGTGTTTCGATAAAAGCCTCCGGATTGCAGGGCCCTTCGTTGGATATCACATGCCCAATACAAGTCTCCAGATTCGAGCCCCTTCTGTGCAAGACACTTTTGGGCCGATTAAGTCTTGTTGCCTTCGGGATTACTGGCCATAAAGCCGCATCGGCGTATCGTGAGATTATCACGATGGCCGAATTAAGCTCCGGATTCGAGAGCGCCTATCGGTGATGATCGACAGAGTGCCAATAAAATCAATCGAGCCCGAGATTGCGCGGCCGCGTGCATGACACCTTGGGCCGTGATTAAGTCTCCAGATGTCGGAGCGCCTTCGGTGATCTCTCACGATTGCCGATTAAGCTCTGGATTCGGAGTCGCCTCTTCGTGGATATCTACGATTGGCCATAACAAGTCTGCCGAATTGGAGCCCCACTCGTGCATACCCTTGGGCCCGATTAAGTCTCCGGGTTGGAGCGGCCCTTCTGTGGATCTCACGATTGGCCTGATAAGCTCTGGATTCGGAGCCCCTTCAGGTGGATATCACAGACTGGCCAATACAAGTCTCGAATTCGGAGCCGCTGGTGCAATGACAACCTTTAGAAGCATGTAAGTTTCTTCCGGATTCGGAAGCCCGTCGGTGGATCTAACGATTGGACGATTAAGCTCCTCCGGATTCAGGCGCCCTTCGTGGATATCTAACGATTGGCAATACAAGTCTCCGAATTCGGAAAGCCCCGGCTGGGTGCATGAACACTTTTGGGCCGAATTAAGCCTTCCAGATTCGGGAGCTTCAGTGGACTAAGACTATTTGCTGGTCTCTACAAATCGGAGCCATTAGTTGGCATTTGACACCCACGTTATAAACAAAAGCTGAAATAATGTAATCTTTCGAAAATTGAAATTTAGGGCAACCATACAACAAGGGCTAAAACGATGTAAACATTCAAAATGAAATGGGGCAAGCACTCGTATAACGCGTTGGCGAAACATGCCGGTTAAACATTGCCGTACGAACGTTCAAATACTAAACACTGCGTCACTAGTAGTTTAGATCAATATTGGCATGAAGTGTACTAACTATAATTAGAAAGACATTACCCTTGAAATAAGAAACAATAACACTGAAAATATAAAGTGTACTATGTATTCCATTAAACACAATACATAAATTTTGCATTACAATGTCTTACAAATGTCTACGTTTTATCCCGCGTTCTCCTTCATCATCACTCTTCTTGACTTTCGAAGGCGGAAAAGGGAGTGATCACGTCATTATAGCGGAAACGCCGAATTCAATGCCTGCCGCTCGGAGAGCCTCCCGGCTTGAAGTGCCTTGATCCACCATGCTTTAAAGCCCCGGTTCTCGCATCGGCAGACTCCTCTGCAAGTTCTCTTTGGTTTTTGTCGATCCCAACCTTCCAGCCCACATGGAAGCCTTGTTCAAGCCCATGGTCCTCGCATTTTCTACGGCAACATTGCTTGCCGTATCTCGTCGTCAATGCGTGACCTAATAGCCGTTGGGTCACTTCTCTCCTCTACGACCAGGTTAGATTGACCCGCACCGCAGCTCGATGGCTTGAGCCCTCCTAAGCTCCCTAAGCTCATGCTCTGCTTTCTCAGCTTTAACCTCCAAACTATGGATTCGTTCGTCCTTCCTCTATTTCCGTCACGCGGCGCGGCAGACACGCAATGCCACTTTAAGCGGTGTACAGCCCTTCACCCTCCCATGAATGCCTTGCGAAATACTTCAAATGATCTTGTCGTCCAACATCGACTGCTGGACTTCCGGTGGAAGATCTATCAGCGAACTTGACTGCTACCCTGGGATCGTTAGACGACGGAATTTTCACCTCCAGTCATCTGGTTTTATGCCACAAAAACCGCAAACCTCAACGGTCGTGTGCGTTGATTGTGTTGGCTCGCTTCTCGGTTCAGCGGTCATGGGAGCTTCTTTCCATTGTTTTTTTTTTTTGAGGTGATCTACTTCGATGACTTGAGGGTGAATTTTCCTGTTCCGATTGGACGTCCTTCTCCTGTACGTGTAGGCTCGCTACTGCGATTCATTGCAGGTCTAGCTCAACCAATGTTCTTCATCATCTCTCTGCTTGTGAGAACAGTCTGTTTTGACATTTGCATTATCCCAAGCTAGTTTAAATCGAGTCTGAATAAGATAAGTGATCACTAGCGCGAGCGCACCCCATTTATCCTTAATGTATGCAGCGCCATCGACGTGATGTCATTAATTTCTAAACGCCAAAAGCCAGATGATGATCGGATTCATTCTATGAACTAGTTCCTATTCTGCTTCTAAAGCTCATGCACTGAGCTAGGGCAAGGGCAAATTTATTAATCTGGTGACCAAGTATCTAAACCAGAATGTCTCGATCGATTTATTGCCATAGCCATTCCATGAGCTTTTTCCAATTCGGTTTCTGAAGCTCATCACTGGCTGGGGCAAAAGGGCGATTTATTTAATCTGATCGCCAAGTAACCTAAACCAATGACCGATTCGATTTATGCATAGTCATTCCATGAACTGTCCTATTCGACTTCTGAAGCTCATGGCACTGCGCTGGTGGCAAAGGGCAGATTTATAAATTGATGGCTAAGTACCTAAACCGAATGCCCGACGATTATGCGGCACACTTTACAGGCTACCATTCTTACAAGTTGTGAAAACCAAAATGTAGCCATTTACAATTGAAAGCAATATCATTCATCAATAACAAAAATTTTACCACAACATAATTAGCAGGTAAAAAAGGAAATTTTTCCATTAGTAAACTGGGGCACAATTGTAGCCATTTTACCATACAAAGATTATAACAAAAAAAGCTACAAGTTGCTAAAAATGCCTAGCAAAAAACTATGACTGTAGCAATACATGTGAAATTTACCAAACGAAAAGCTGTAAAAATGCATTCGAATCCGTAAAACAAAAATGTTGCCCAAATTAGGGTCCTCGGAGCAGACTCCAGCGGCTTAACATCCCACTTGATCATATGAATCGGTATTGCCATTTGTCACATAGCAGCAGCAAGGGATTTGAGCCAGCCGTAGATTTTTGTTTTGAATCCCCGATTTTAATTTTGGAACTTCGCTACATTATTTGGCAAAAGCAGCACTTTTTTCCAGCCTCGAATGCCTTGGAAGCCTCCGAGTCGGCTGGCTTCCTTCGCCTTTTTTATTTCTTCCAACTCAGCCTCCATGTTTAGAGATCGCCTCTCGGCCATTTGAGCGCATCTTCCTCGACGTCTGCCTCTTCTCGACGGCCAATCTCAGCTTTGATCACGCCGTTTACGTGCCCTCTCCATCTCGCCCTCGACCCCGCGCGCTTCTATTTTCCTTTAAAGCTTTCGAACTCGGTCCTACTCCTTTGGCCCGTCAACTTCCGTTTATAAACAGCCAAGCTGTTCGACTGGCTCATGATGGCGACGGCCATCTCGGCTATCCCTCCAACGTCTGCAAAATAGGGAAATTAAAACAAAATAGTATTTGCAAAGTGAAAAAACCCAAAGCCAAGAATATACCAAAAAGGAAGCCGATTGGAGCCCAATACTATTGCAATCCAGATCCGGCTCCGCCCGAAAAGCCGCTTGTCAGCCGAACAATAGACGGACGTAGCCTATGCTGAGTGCGACCGCTAAATCTTAATTATCGAAGCATCAGAGTGAGGATCGGCATGTTTGTTTTAATCCTCGGTTTGAATGACAAAAGGCACGATCACATCTGATCCCTCTAAACTCGAGGACGTTGTCAGCACGCGTTTTTTCTGAATCGTCGATTTTGTCAACCTCGACAGACGGCTTCCTTGCCCTTTGTCAGACTCTTGATCTACCTGCCCAACCCCAGCGAATTCGGCTTTGGTTTTTTTCTGTTTCAGCCCAATGACAGCAAGGAGGGCTGAGATCGGAACAGGCCGGGATGGCTGGATTGCGGTTCCGCGGCAGACGGCACTTTAGATCGGAATTGCCTGTCTTCTCCGCGCAGTGTCATCCTTTCGATTCGCCTTGCTTAGCAAGTTTTGTAAGGCTTAACCCAGACCATTCTTCGGGGTATGCGCTGGGAAGGCCCTAAACCGTTAAAAACGTCGTCAAATGGAAGGTCCACCTCGGCCGAAGTGGACGGAGGGTCGGCTGAATTAAGGCCGGCTTCCTCAAAAGGCCAACTTTTCAATGCCTCGTCTACTTCCGCTTCGGATTGGATTTTGATGTGGCGACCTCAGCTACTTCTGCGTCGCTTCGAATCGGACCCTCGAAACCAACTTGCCAACAAAGTGTTTGAAGTCGGTCAAACATGAGAGCGGTAAGAGACTTTCACCCTTCGGAATTGGGATTGTTTTCTGCCGTTAAGAAGGTCGTACATGTCGGGCTCATTGCGAAATGCAGAACGTTTGGCCATCTCCCCTGTTTCTAAAGACTAGAATTGGCCAAATACCTTAGCACGATTTGGATTTCTGAAAGAACATTCGTCGTCAGGTTGAGGTCAGGATTTTCTTCAAATTGTTCTGGCGATAAGCAAAACATTAGTCTCCAAAATGGAAGCTTTGCAAATATAACAAAAGAAAATAAAACAAAGAAGCTATACGGCACCTGGTTCACCCCTCTGCTTAAGCGAAATAGCCATCGAGCAATCTCGCTTTTCGCTGAATCTTAGTTACCTTGGACGAAAACGACCATAACATCATCGATCGCTTCCCAGAGTTGGGAAAAGCTTAGTACTAGTGATGGTCGGGTTGTCCTTGCCCTAAGGGAATAAAAATGTCGTGCCGACCAGAGAGGACTTGGCCAAGGTAACAATGTCGAATAGTAGGAATGCCAAGGTTAATCCGTAAGCGACGGGTTTAGCCTATAACCCATATTATGATTCTAAAAAAAGTTGGACATTGGCGTTGGGAAGGGATAGACCCCAATGGCAAGCACAGCCCTAGAATGGATGAAGGGGGAACAGGACTCCACCTCATGCGATTGATCAGAGAGAGAAGACGATCGCTGGTTCATCAGCCCTCTCCATATCGAGGTTGCTGTCTGTTCACGAGTAACAATGGACGTCATCAGGAATGGAAAAATGAGCGTCGGAAGCCAGAAATTCGATTCGAGGAAAGGAGATCTTTCAAATGTTGTCATGATTTTAGTTCTTATAGGAATATTCTAGACAAAAACAAATTAGAAAAGAAGGATTTACAACAGAGAGGAGAAAACTTACAAGAGACGAAGAGGGTGTGATGGAAAGAAGTTGCCAAGAAGAGATTAAATTCGGAAGGATATATCCAGCGACGAGCGTCTTAAAGTGTCAATTATATTTGAAAAGATGTCAAATTTTTAAAACATAATTAATTAGAAGTTGTTACAAAAGGAGGGTGGGAGAATTGAAATGAATAATCGAGAGCGTCTGCTCAGACATCTGCATTGAATAAGGTCAGCCACTGAGATTTTGGCTCTGACTTTTCGAGTGCGAAACCAAACACCTCAGCTAATTATTCATTAGTGGAGTGCTTGGGGGGCAATTGGGGACCCCGAATATTTTTGGGAGTCATAAAGAGGCCGGAATAATTGAACTTGGAGAGTTAAGAATATATAGCATTCGGCTCCGTCTCGCTATGTCAAATTTCTCCCTATTCGGAACAAAATGGCCGGGTTGGGCAAGGGGTCGAGTGAAAAAGCAGTCCGCTGCAAAATTATGCCGAATGGGAAAACTAAAGGTGGGCCCAACCCTGAGGGCCAAAAAAAAGAAGATATAAATAGAGGAATATCAAGTTAGAAAGAAGGAGGTGTTGAGAACATTACGCTTAACTTTAAAATACAAGCATCATTGATGTAGAGACTGAACTTACCCGTCAGAGTGTAAGTCTGGCACCCCCGACCGGATGTTTATTCATTTTTTCAATGACCAAGCAGAGGTTGTCACGAGCGTCCCCCCAGGCCTTGGAAGAGTTATTTCCGAACCACTCCTTACACACCTCCTTATAGCCTTAACATGCATCATGTTTATGCTCTAATTCTAGCTTTGTTTTAGCTCTGTTCCAGCAGGTTCTTGCATTGTTTTGTCCTGCTTGAACTCTGTTTTGAGTGGTCTTTGATCATTGGAACTTTGCTTGTATAGCCATAGTGAATCTTGCCTCACAGACTTTTGGGTTTAAAGTATCTGCATGCATTTACTTGAGTTGTGGCATGCTTTGGCCTCATTTCTCACACGATTTCAGTGTGTAGGAGTCATATTCTCATTATGTTTTACCACTTTCAATGCTTTTGGAGAGTTTGTTGCCTTATGTCTATCCACTGGGCTAATTTGTTTATGATGCTTGCCTAAGGCTTTTGGCTATTATCTCAGCATGTTTTTGCGTCTTATTTTGCCATGACATACAACTCTGTTTTTGGTGATGGAGTCACCTCTTATGCTTGGGTTTTTGGTACTTGTAGTGTATCCCACTCATTAGCCTTGCTGCTTAGTGCTTTGGCTTACCATTCTAGCTTGTTTTGCTACACCCATCATGTTCTAGCATTGTTTGACGTGCCTTTGGAACTATTTTGAGTTGGATCTTTGGTTCCTTTGGGCTTGCTTGAATTAATGGCTGATGGGCAAAGCCTAGCTATTCTTGAGTTTTGAGCACCTTAGCATGCTATATTTGTATTTGCTGCAATGTTTTGCATCATTTAGCATGTTAATTTCAGAAGATATACGTGTGTCATGTTTCACTTCGTTCTCGCTCCGTTGAGAGCTTTTGAGAGTTGTGGCCGTATTTGTGAGGCTACCAAAGGGCATGATTTTTAGCTCTTTGAGCCTTAGTTTGAGCATGTTTTTGCCACTGGTTTTGCCATGATATAACTCTATTTTTTGGGTGGTTTGGTTTTGTGCATAGTATTGCATAGTCCTAGTGTGTGCAACCTCACTAGCTTTAATGCTCTAGCATGCCACAACTTGTATTTTTTGCATGATTGTCATCATATTGGCAACTGTGATTTCAATGCCTACATCTCTGCCATACTCTCTTATTATCACTTCGTTCAGTTGTGTTTTATGAGAGTGGAAGTTATGTGTTTTAATGTTCTGTCCTTGCGAGCCAATGGCATTGAACAGGTTGTTGTAGGCTTTTGGTGCCTCATTCTACTGAATGTACCTTTGTTGTGGTATGAGGGTAGTTTGACCATTTGGAGCACTTTGGGCATGGCTTCATGTGAATACACTTGCACTTGCCTTGATGCCTTACTTTTTAAATAGCTATGCATCATTGCTTACATGATAGAAGCTTGTGCATGCCATTCAGTATGATAATAGGCATGTTGTTTTGCATTGTGTTGTTTGCATTGACTAGTTGTTTTGGATCGGACATTAATCAAACACGAGAAACGAGGGTGCTTTCATACGAAGTGATAACGTGCCTCATTTCTTTTCGCCATCCCCCTTTGATGTGATGATTAGGGTGGAGGCCTATTCGAGGTCCTTATGTGTTATTTGTTGCATTCATAGACTGTGTACTAAACTCAGCGTCGGCATTTGCATTGTTGGATGCGTCGGTTGGTGGCGAGAGTCGAGTACCGCCACCCCCTTTTGAGCTTGAGAAATGATAAGGGAGTGGTTGTTACACACATAACCCGCAAATCCTTGCTTTGCCCTTGCTTAACTCTGTTTGCAGAAAACTGGAATGGTATAACAACTGGCCTACCGGCCAAAGAGTGGCTGAAGGTGGCTACAGTCTCCCCTAGTGGCCGACAGCCCACCAGCTTGAAGGTTGGTTCAAAGTTATTCTGGTTCTGGAGCAAGAAGCAGTCTGGGAATTGGTTCAGAGTTCAGGAATTAATTGTGAATGCAAACAGAGGCAACTGGTTGGCAATGGTGACGTGATTTTCAGAAAAAGAAACCGAGCATGCATTACATTCCGTCGCCCGAGCTCCTTTTTAACTGTTTTGCTTATTCTAGTTAAATTCTTTGTTTGTCTTAATTAGTTAACGTTTTAGCCACAAATCAATTTGTTTGTAATAACTAATTAGTAACTGCGTATTTAATTAGTTGTGATTTGTTAATAGTTTAGCTTAATTACGGTAGCTAGTAAA
This sequence comes from Camellia sinensis, assembly GCF_004153795.1. Taxonomy (NCBI): domain Eukaryota; kingdom Viridiplantae; phylum Streptophyta; class Magnoliopsida; order Ericales; family Theaceae; genus Camellia; species Camellia sinensis. Next base: position 888,654 of record NW_021025069.1, on the reverse strand, counting down.
GCTTTCATTTCATTCGGACCCTCCGTCGAGAGGGCACATATGTTTTGTAATAAAGTGTGGTGCGTGTGTGCATGTTTCAACCCCATTTCTTTCTCCCTTTATTTTATCAACTTTCGTGTTAGTTTAGGGCATATTTCAATAAGCCTCCTTATGCTCGATCCTTGCATCATTCATTTGTTTGCATACATTCAAGCTCGGCGCATTCATATAAACCGCATTGTATTTCAACTGCACTTCTTGAATACGTGTGTTTGACGGCATGTTATCAAGTGTATGGCATGTCATACGTCATTTTAGATAGCCGAGCCTTGTTTAGTTGCATTTTTGCATGCATTGATTAGACATTCTTAACATAGCTAGGATCATGCATTGATTTCTATAAACTTAGTTTTTTCTTTTTTCTTTTGGGGGGCCTTCCGGAGGAAAAAGAGTACTAAGTGGTTTTGCTTAGCATCTTGATGTGTGTAAGTGATATGCCTGATGGCTATGCTTGCCATGGGATATTGTGCTTAAGTTGATTAACTATCTGAATTCCTGCGGGATGAAGGCTGTTACTTTGAAATTTGGCAAATTGCCATCAAAATGTGGTTTAAGCCCAGCTAGTTGAGTGGCAAATCATGTTCTAAGCCCACCGAGGGTGGCAAAATCGCATTTTAGCCGTACTTGAGTAGACATCTTTCAAACATTACAAACAAACATGAGATATTTTTTCAATTAGGATTCCAGTCTATACCGATGTTGTGCGCATCAACATTAGTATTAGGCTAATAATCAACGAATAAGACAACATTGTTTCAAATACGACGATATCATGTTAGTAGAGGCCGATCCTTTTGAGCAGAGGCGACGGGGTGCCTCATTCATGACCTTTCCCAATCCCGATCCCAAGGTTCCAGTCGAGCCAAACGCTTGGTGATAACGGACACTGGCCCTTGGCGACGGTCAGGGTTCCTAAATTTCCAAAACATAAAGATATTTGTAGTGCGACTCCTGAATACTGGCAAAGCGCACCATGTTTGCGCTTTTTTATTAAAATTGATTTTTCAAAACCAATGCCGGATTTGGAACTCTTTGGTGATTTATCAGTCTTACATTGACTTTGTGAGATTAGATTCAGAATACCGTGAACAGGAGTCGAATCTTGTAGTTACCAATTCGAGAGCCTCTCAAAAAGGGGGCACCGGAAAAGTCAATATTGCAACTTTTACCAGTTGGCCTGCCCGGCCATTGGAATGCTTATTGCGACCATCTGCTCAGCAAAAGTGTGCCCTTGCCAACCAAGAATGAGAGCATTACCAGCCACTTGGTGCTCTGAGTCACCACACGAAACAAAGCAAAAAGAGGGAAAATGGAGGTTTTTCAAAGGATATGTTTGTACTGATACCCTCCTTATCATTCTCGAAAGAATCAAAGGAGTGGCATTCTTGGATCCAAAACCACCAATCAAGCATTTTATATGCATGATGGCCAAAGATCCAAGTTGTTACACTTCAATAAATGCACAAAATTTAAGACTCGTAGGAGACCACCACCCTATCATGCATGATCAAGGGTGATGGAGACAAAGGGATTGGATCATGTTCATCACTTTAAGTATGAAATGACCAATCTACCTTGTGTTCAATATAACGTCCGATTGAACACAGCCAATGCAAACACAACATGCTTATCTTAGTCATGTTTTACCTGTCCATTCTTGTTGTACACATTTTACATTACGAAAATTCAATCCGTTTAACCGATTAAGTCCAATGTGAAAGTCCTCTAATGAGAGAGGGGTTAACCAAAGGATGACTTCAAGACATGAGAGAGATCATTGCCTTTGGCTAGGAGGAACTCCTCAAAATAGGGTTATTAAAGCCATTGGCCACAAGCTGCTATCTCAAGCTTTAAATCACGAATCTTAAGACTAACCAACCCTCAAAACCAAATGAAAAGTGAAGAAATGAGGAAGGTTGCAAAATTTCGTTCTAAAATGCATTGAAAAATAATGCTAAAACATGCAAGCAACTCATGCCACACATGTTAGAGCCAAAGCCCATTAAAGGCTACGTGAAGAGCACTACACTTAGAGGCATGTATCAAGCACAAATGACCAAACCAGCTCTGGACAGAGCTTTAAACATGCCAAAACAGAGGCTAAAACATGCTTGAAATTGAGCGCAAAAAGCAAAAAACCTGCTCCACGATGTTAGGCCATCTACAAGCTTCAAACACGACTCTCAAAAGCCAATAAGAAGAGTGAGATATGTGAGAATATAGACAGAGATATATGCACTGAAACGTCATGCTAAAATGCTTGCTACAACATTGCAATCACACATGCAAAACATTTAGAGCCTTGAAACACAAGCTATCTGAAGCCATTTTACTACAACCATTGCATTAGCAAGACTCATTATGACAAAAAGGCTCGAAAAACAAGCTAAAGCATGCTAAAATCAGTGGCAAAAAACATGTGTAGACGCGCCGCCGAAGTGGGCCCTCGCTACTAACAGTTCGGACCGATTTGTGTCACGGATCCGTAATAACTCTGAAAGCCAAGAGTCAAATTCGGCGAAATCATTTAGAAACAGATTTTTGAAAGAAAGTGCCAACAATGGACTTGCTTTGCCAGATTACAGAGTCGCCACCTAATATATTATTGTAATGGGGGGAAATTAGGAGAACCCTGACTCGGGTGCGATCCCAAGTTGCTCACGTAGTCTCGTCAATCCACCGTGCTTCGAGCTCGGGACTTAGGGTTACGATCGGGAGGGTCACTTCGTGGGAGCACCCCGCTCGCCCGTCCGAAGATCGCGCCTTCTATAACCTTGGATATCAATTTTTTTGTAAAACTGTGTAGTGTTCTTATTGGCGTATTAGCCTAGAGTTACCTATGTATACTGCGCACAAGCATAATGTATAGACTAGATATGCCTAATGGAACATAGACAATGTATTGCTATCTTTTTTTGAAGGCCTTGGATTTGCTACTTCGCTACGTAGGCTTAAATGATACGGACTCCCTCGTGTGCTGAAAGGATGTTTTGCCCCATAGGGCTTAAAACTTGTGGAAAACCAATCAATACCCAACCTTCACCCACAGCATTCAATATTCAATATTAACAGCATAAGCATTTCGCATTGGTCAACATTACTTGTCATTGGCAGACACTCACACGGCATGCAAGGATCTAAAGCATAAAACTGTACGACGTACTCAACGTTGGCCAAAATAATAAGTACAGGTTAGCAATTGCATGAATTTCCTAAGCTTCAGTAAATGCTAATGCAACACATGCAAAATGCAACTCTTAGTAGATGGCTCGGCTATCTAAACATGCAGTATTGTGAATGCTGATCAAGCTACACAGTATTCAATTTGGAATTGAAGTAACAATGCAGTTAGAGTTGATGCGCACGAGCCCTGCATGCAAATACAATGCATGATGCAACATGCATGCATAGCTGTATGGCTTAATATTAAAACGTGCCCTAATTAACCATCATAAGGCTAGAAAAATAAAAGGGAAGAAAGAAGTGGGGATTGGAAGGACATCAACACACACACGCACCCCACTTATTACAGATTTGCCCTCGCTCAGGAGGGGACCGAAATAAATAATACAAATAATTAACTACGCAGCTAATTAAATATATACAGACAATCTAACTAGTTAAGCAAATTAACTTAGTAAGAAAATAGTAAACCGCCTCGGAGGAGAGCTTGATGCAATGCATGCTCAGGCAGTCCTGCTACGGAAATGCACCGCCATGCATTAGGCTGCCCTCCTGTTTTTCCTGCCTTCA
>NW_021025069.1:848611-881851 GCF_004153795.1 Camellia sinensis | reverse complement strand
CTTCCCTTTTATTTACCAGCTTATGATGGTAGATTAGGGCATTTTGAAATTAACATACTTATGATATGCATGCGTGCATTCATGCATCTGTTACATGCACCGGGCTCGTACATCATACTACGCATTGTATTTTCAATTCCAAATTGAATACTGAATCGTTGTTGCATATCGTATGTCATATTTAGGTTAACCGAGCCTAACTAAATTGCATCTTGTATGTGTTGCATTAGGCAAAATAACATGAACTAGGACACCGCCATTTGCTAACTAGTTTATTGTTTTGGCACGGAGTACAATGTAAGTGTTATGCTTTAGCATCCAACATGCGTGTGAATGTTGCCATGAAGAGTATGCCTGCCATGCGCTAAGTGCTTACATGAATAAATTGCTTGAATGCCTGTGGATGGAGGTATTACTAAATTGGAATAATGCTTAAAACTGTGATTTTAAGCCCACTAGATAGTGGCAAAACGAAAGAAATGGGGATTGGAAGACATACACACACTCCCCCACACTTATTACATGTTTACCCTCACTCAGAGGGTTCGAATTAATATTACAGTCCCAAAATAATGAATAAATAAAATTATTACAAAATTTCCTAATTAATTAAAAAAAGGGAGGCAAAAGAATGAAGAGGGTGGCCGCAGCCTCTGCCTCGGGGCGCGCAGATGATGCATGCTCGAATCCGTCCTGCCCGGAAAACCCGTGCTACACTCTTGTCGCCTCTGTTTATACTGTCTTGTCTTTTTGAAAATTACCAAAGTGCTGGAGCAAGCTCTCTGCATCTTGCAGAGCACCACCGGCCAGACAGAATTGCCACCGGCACTTCAAAATTCTCATCGGCACTTTATCGGATTCATCGGTATTCCAGATAGTGCCGGTCGGCACTAAATTCTGCCGGTCGGCAGAAACTTCCTGCAGCAGACAATTTGACAGCAAACAGAGAACAGACAGTGCATAGTATGGAGTTTTTTTGGACACATGTAAGCATGGTCCTACTTCTTATCATATTTCGAACTCAAAGAAGCATGACCTTCGATCTTTGAGTCATCCAAGGTGCATGATGAGTCAAAGGATCGAATTTGCCATTTGATATGAAAATGCATGCAACAAATAACGTGAAAACCGGGGCCTTATCAAATTGGAGTCAAAGGTCCCGATGACCGGGGATCAAGGCACATTACGTCACTTGAAGTATGAATGGTCCTTGACTCCCGCACTTGGTTTGACACCCCAAACCAAGTAAATGCAATGCATGCAATGCTCACAAGCCTCAAATGTGTCATGCCACCAAGATATAAAGCACAACAAACAATATGCAACTATGATGACAAAATGTATGATACCAAGCACACAAGATACAAACATGATGCAAGCATGAAGCAAATTGACCATGGAATTGATGTGCTACAAAGCTTAATGGAACAACTATCTAACAAACATGGAGCAAGCATGCAAGAGGGCTTAAAAAATGGCAGAGGGACAGACCCTTACCCTCCTCAAAACAGTGACCAAAGGTGCTTAAAATGGTAGGCAATCAACTCATGTTAACAAGCAAATTCATGGTCCCAAAGTTAAGACACAAAAAGGAGACAACTCACCCCCATTACCATGACCACTCATGGCATGATCAAAACAAGCAAAAAAAGGAATTTATGCATGCAAGATAGGACCCCAAGAAGCTTCTAATATGGCAACTAAGATATCCCCCATGAAGCAAACATACTAAGGCTCATTCTTAGGCATAAGAGGACATATCTTCAAGGCATGAAAGAGGCTATGCATGCACATATACAAGCATGATTCTTGGACTAAAATATGACCCTAGATGATGCCAAATCAAGAGGGTAATCACAACCATGCATGCTAGAGGCCAAAATGCTCAAAGCTTCCAAGCCAACATACAAAGCAACTCTAACAAGCATGCCAAACATGACCAAGTTGGTAACTAACAGATGTTAAGCATGGAAAAACAATGCTAAATGCTTCATAGAACCAAGCCAACACACACGAGAATCATGGCCTAATCATGAAATACAATTCCAAGCAAAATAGAACAATACAAAGCAAGTATTACAAGCATGCAAGGAGGCACAAGTTTGACCAAAAACAGAGATTAAATATGACCTAAGATGCCTAAAAAAGTGCTGGAATGAAGCCAAGAAACATCAAGCACACATGCTATCCTTTTGAGCTCAAAAAGCAAGGAAACAAAACCATAAAGGGAGAGGGGTGTCCCTCCCCTATGCAAGACTTCAAACCAACTTTTTTGACACTAAAATACACTGATTTTTGGTGATCAAAAGATCAAAATACTGAGATGAACGAAACCTTATCAAAAAGGCACCAAAATAGGCCAAACAAGGCCTAAGAGGGTGAGTTTGCAATCTAACCACAAAGTGACCTTGATGAAAGTGTTAGAGCAGGAAAATATGAGTCTTTTTTATGTTATACACATGAGCCAAAACAATAAACAAAGTAGGTAGAAAACCAAAGCAAGTTTGGGGAATAAAAGGGAAGATACTCACCCTTGAAGAAGCCTTGAAGAACAAATGGCCTAACCTCCTTCTTTGGATCAAAACCAGTCCAAAACTCAAGGAACAACTCCCCCAAGTCCCTCAATCTCGGACTAAGGTGTAATAGTGTGTGTAATGGTGCAAAAGTAAGGTAAAACACACCTTTTGGGCCAAGAAACACACACAAGAAGGGAGAGGGAGAGAGGTATAGATATAATATGTATCTATATCTCAAAGGCTGGTTTTTGCTTCTTTTTTTTTCTAACCTAGAACCAAGAGGAATGCCTCCCTCTTATAAGGGTCCCTCTTGCAAAGCTTATTCAACAAGCTTGGCTAGAGGGAAATCCCTCCATACACGTGTATGGAGGGGAAAGGAGTTGGTGCCAGCTATCACAGCTGGCACAAAATATCTCCAAAAAGTGGAGGAACAGTGGTCGGCTGCCCAAAAAAGCTATTCCGGCAAAAAACAGTGCCGACCGGCAACATATTATGCCGACCGGCAATAAAGTGTGCCGACCGGCAAACAAAAGTGCCGATGGAAGAAAAAGCCCGGCCGGTGGCCTCCAGCCACTGCCGGTGGTGTATGGGGATGTCTCACAAGGCATTCCCTGCCCCTCTAAGGCAAAACAAAAGTGTTTGGTGCAAAACCAGACACTAAACAGCCGAGTTCGGGGATCCTGAGGCAAGGCGCGCGAGCCGAGACCTCCGGGAACTCCAAACGAACACAATGATGGATGATCACCGAGTGTTCAAACGGTGACGTCCAAGTCTTGAGGACGGTCAAAAATGGGGTGTCTACAACATGTCATTGGGTCGATATGCCTCTACTCTCGCGATTGAGTCGATCTAATAGGGGCCGTTCCAGTTAGGACCTAATTTTCCCTCAGCCAGATTCCTGGCAGCTGGAAACACTTTCTTTAGGACCAACTCTCCAGGTGTATAACGGCGCAGCTAAACACATTGATTATACAACTTAGCAAGCTGCTACTGGTACTGTGCTGTGGATGCAAGGGCATTCTCTCTTCATTCTTCAATCAGAATCAAATCCAAGGCCAGCATCATGTCGTTTCGGCCCATATCGAAAACTTTTGATTTCAAGGTTGGGAGGCCGATCTCCAAGGGGATGATTGCCTTCTTTTCAAAGCACAAAGCGAACGGTGTCTCCCTAGTGGACTGCCTCGGAGTAGTGCGATGAGCCCATAACACACTCGACAATTCGTCGACCTATTTGCCTTTAGCTTTCTCCAGTCTCTTCTTGATGCCGTCCAAAATAGATTTGTTGGAGGCTTCAACTTGACCATTACACTGAGGATAAGCCAGGGTGGAAAAATAGGGCCAAATACCATACTTGCTGCACAATTCTCGATAGACACCGCAATCAAACTGGGTGCCGTTGTCTAAAATAAGTGCTCTCGGAATGCCAAATCGTGTTATGATATTTCTTCACACAAAATGCTTTACATCAGTATCTCGAATGTGTGTTAGTGCCTCCGCTTCCACCCATTTTGTGAAATAATCAGTTGCGACAATCAAAAATCGCTCGTTGCCCGGGGCGCGAGGCAATGGTCCAACGATCTCAAGTCCCTATTGGGCGAACGACCAATTATAGAGCTTAACTCTTCAGCAGACAGATGGGTTAAGGGAGAAAACTTCTGGCACTGTTCACATTTTTTTCACATAACATTCGGCATCAGCTCTTATCGTCAGCCAATAATACCCCTGTGTTACAGCTCGATGTGCCAAAGAGCGCTTGCCAGAATGGGCACCACAGCTACCTTTATATATTTTAGTCAAGAGTTCCTCGACTTTATCCGGATGAACGCATTCTAGGTATGGGCCAGAAAGGGATTTTTTGTAAAGCTTTCCTTGTGGATCCCAGTACGATCGCAGGGCTTTGTTTCGCAGCTTGTGTGCTTCTTTCTTATCCGACGGGAGATGTTCGGAAGATAGGAATGCAGCAACGGAGTCCATCCAATTCAGACCTGGCTCGATGACATTGATCTGGACTTCCTCTGAAGGGCCAATGCTCGGCTTAGGGATGAAACCCACTACAATTGTCCATTTAATCTCTGAGTTAATGGCGGAGGCTAGGCAAGCCAGGGCGTCTGCATGTGTGTTCTGATCACGGGTTATTTGGTTCAATTCATGATGATCAAATTTTGCCAACAAGGAATTTGCCGTTTTCATGTAAGCAGCCATACGATCGTTTTTGGCCACGTACTCCCCCTTTAGTTGATTGATCACAAGTTTTGAATCACAAAATATTAGCAAACACCGAGCACCCAGGAGATGTTCATTCTGTAAGCCGGTTAGCAGGGCTTCATATTCGGCCTCATTGTTCGATGCATCGAAGTCGAGTTTGACAGCTTGCTCAATTATTGCTCCGTCGAGAGCCATGATCACTACTCCTGCTCCGCTGCCGCGTTGATTGGACGATCCATCACAGTACAACTACCAAATGTCCCCAACATAAATTTTCCAGTTCGGCTTAGGTTGAATTTGGTCAGACTTCAAGTTAGCAAGACCCCCAGTGAATTCAGCCACAAAGTCGGCAAGCACTTGCCCCTTGATTGAGGTTCTAGGTAGGAACTGAATATCATACTGGCCGAGTTCAAGAGCCCACTTTGAAACGTGCCCTTATGCTTCTGCACTGCGGAGTACTGCCCGGAAGGGGTAGTTCGTTAGTACCCCGATGGTATGCCCCTGAAAGTAATGCATCAGTTTTCTTGCTGCCATGATGAGGGCTACGATGAGTTTTTCCAACGGAAGGTAACGTGTTTCAGCATCAACCATTACGTTGCTCACATAATACACTGGTTGTTGCTCCCTAAGCTCTTCATTTAACAGTGCGGCGCTGATGGCCCGATCGGAGACTGCCAGATATAAAATGAGCGGTCATCCACCAAAGGTGTTGTCAAGAGTGAAACTGATCGGAGGTAGGTCTTCAGACCGTTGAAAGTAGCTTCGCACTCAGAGGTCCATTCAAAAGCCTTATCCTACTGAAGGGTATGAAAGAATTGTCGGCAGCGATCTGTGGAACGACTGATGAACCTGTTGAGTGTGGCGGCCATCTCCATCAACTTTTGAACCTCCTTCACCGATCAAGGGGAGGCGAGTTCCAAGATTGCTGTGATTTGCCTCTAGTTGGCTTCGATTCCTTGGTGGTTGACAATATAGCCAAGGAATTTGCCGGATCCGATCCCAAATGCACACTTGGAAGTGTTCAGCTTCATTTTGTACTTTTGGAAAATGCCGAATGTCTCCTCCAGATCGGCTAGATAAGTTTTCTCTTCTTTGGACTTAACCACCATATCGTCAATGTACACTTTCATAGTATGGCCGAGTTGCTCCTTGAACAGGGCGGTGACTAGTCTTTGGTAAGTTGCCCATACATTCTTTAGCCCAAAAAGCATAACCTTACAGCAATAGGTTCCTCTTGGGGTGAGGAATGCAGTTTTGTCTTGGTCCTTCAGATGCATGGCGATTTGATGGTAACCTCTGTAGGCATCGAGGAAGCTCATATGTTGATGACACGCCATGGCATCTACAAGTTGGTCTATTCTGGGGAGAGGAAAATAATCCTTGGGACAAGCTTTATTTAAGTTTGTGAAATCCACACAAACACGCCAAGTCCCATTTTTCTTCTTTACAACCATAGTGTTCGACAACCATGTAGGGTAGTTAACTTCCTAGATTGCCCCGGCATCGAGTAATCGGTCAACTTCCTCAACAACGCCAACAGTGTGTTCTACGGCTAACCGCCGACTTTTCTGAATAATCGGCTTGCATTTAGGGTCAACGTTTAAACGGTGTTGCAAAATAGATGGATCCACACCCGGTATCTCATATGGTGTCTATGCAAACACATCAAGGTTGCCGAGCAAGAAGGAAATTAGCCGCTGCCTATCGGCTTCATTCAGGGAGGCGCAGACTATGAAAAACCTGTCTAGATTCCCATCAATTTCAACTCGATCTAGGGCTTCCGTGTCCTTTTCACTTGGGAGCCTCCCAACATCGTTGAGGCTCTCTCAATCCGACACCTCAATAGAATTCACTTCCAACTCTTTTGGTGTCTTTGTAGGAAGGAGATAACCTACTTGTGCCGATTTCTGAGAACCACAGATTTGCTCAATGCCGCGTTCTGTCGGAAAGCGGAGCAGTTGATGATAGGTGCTTAGCACGGCCTGCATGGTATGCAACCAAGTTCGCCCCATGATGAGATTATACGGCGAAGGCAGCTTGACGACCAAGAATTCCACAACCACTATTCGAGAGCCCGCTCGAATTGGTAGTGTGATTTTGCCCAACGAGTATTCTGGATTAGCGTTGAAGCCAAATAATGGATAAAGAGCCGGAGACAGGACTAACTCGGCGAACCCGAGTTTGATGAAGGTCTTGTAATACATAACCTCCGAAGTACTCCCCTGGTCTATGAGAACGCGTTCAATGGTGAATGGGTTTACGCGTACTTCGATGACCAATGGATCAATGTGGGGAAGTGTTACGCCGATCAAATTAGAATCGTCGAAGGTAATATTCAGAGCTTCATGGGGCCGTTTTGCTGGTGTGATTTGCTTTTGGAGGCCTAGATGTGATTGAATTGCATGCACGGTTGGGGCTGTTGGCAGGCTGTATATCATATGGATGACGCCGAGCAGAGGTGAATCCTGCCGTAGGGCAACTGTTTTGGTTGAGTTGTTCCTTCGGACGTGTTGCTGGAGCCGACCGTCTTATACCACCTCCTCAAGGTGGTCTTTCAAAGCATAGCAACTGTCGGTATCATGACCGTGATCTTTGTGATATTCGCACCGCCTATCCCGTCTCCTCGTGTCGGGAGGTCCCACCATTTTTTATGGCCATTTGAAGAACGGAAGGTGTTGAACCTTAGCCATAACCACACTAATCGGCTCCGATAACTCCGTGTATTTCTTGTCGCCGTGCCTCGCGCGTCTGCTATCCACTTAAAGCTGTTCATTAGCTCGGGGCAGACATTAGTCATTTGATCGGCGTGAATTTTGTCTTCTATCTCGCTTAGCCTGATTCAGTGATTCAGGGCTCTGTGGTGGTATAGCGTTTATCGGCTGCACGACTTCAGGTAGGGCCGACTTAGTGGCTTTAAGCCCGTCTTTGACTCGGGGGGCATCATCTTCTACTTTGCAGTATTCCTCAACTTTTTTCATCAACAACCAGACCGTTTTTGGGGGCCATCTGGTCAGAGAGCTGCGGAGGGCACTGTCTGGATGTAACCCCATCTTAAAGGCGGTGATGGCCATGGAGTCATTGCAGACATCATCTACTAGATTAAAACATTTCCAATACTGCAGCGAATTTGCACGAAGGGTTTCCCCCGGTTGAATTTGCATTGCCCATAGATAATCGGCTTGCTTCAGCTGGACCTTATTAGTGATAAACCTTGCCTTGAAGGATTTTTGGATTTGGTGGAAGCTCTTGATCGAAGCTGGCTCCAGTTTATAATACCACCAGACATCCAATGGTCCCAAACTGTTGGGAAATATTCAGCACATGTGGGCCTCGTCGTCTGCATGCAATGTCATGGCTTGCTTGTAGTGACGGATGTGATCGGTGGAGTCTGATTTTCCATCGTAGAGAGTGAACGACGGAGCTTTGAACTTTTTGGGCAGTACCGCCCTTGTGATCTGTCGCACAAAGGGCTCATGTTGATCCTCTTCATCCGAGTCATCTCGTCTTCGTTTAGTCCTTGCACGCAGACTCCCTTCGAAAGAACTGCAGACTGCTACTTGTCCCTTCTTTTTGGAATCTGGGAATGACGAGTCAGAATCACTGCTACTGTCTTGTTTTCGAATTCGGGATCGTCGACCATCCTTTCTTAGAGGTCGTCCCGGGTCTTGGCGCACAGCTTCTCGTGATTTTTCCACCTCCAAGGCCAAATCCTGTCGAAGGTGCTTGTTCTCAGCCAACACGTTTTCCAACCTCTGTTCGTTTGGCTTTGCTTGCTCCATAGTTGCTTGCATTACCTCATGTGCTAATGTCAAAGGTGAATCGAAGTTCAAGGCCCTTGTAGCGGTAATATTCTCTGGTCCAAGCATGCTTCTTGGAGTGGTTTCATCTTGCGGTGTAGGGTCGCTAGCGACTGGCGGAGGATCTTCCGTCACGTCCGCCATGGATGTGCTTGAGTATTCCCACAGACGGCGCCAATTGTGGGGGAGTGGTTCTGGAAATACTCTTTTGATCCAATGGGGCACTCGAGATCCTCAGCTAGTAACCTGGAAAAGAAAGAACACTCCAGTCGGGGGTGCTGGAATTAGCACTCCGACGGATAAGTCAGTATATACTCTCTCGATTGCTTGTATCTTAAGTTGAGCGTACTAGTTCTCACATACCTTTCTTTGGTTGATGTTCTTCTATTTATATCTTATCTTGGACCTTAGGGTTGGGCCCACCTGTAATTCATCATGTAATTATTTACTCGGCCCATTTTATTGCAAACTGCTCTTCATTTGGCTCCTTTCTCAACTGGCTATACGGCCGATTAGGATACTTCTGGGTTTGTATAAGACGAGGCCAAACAAAATGTATATATCTTGACTCCTCAAGTTCACTTATTCGGCCTCTTTGCATCCCCTGATACTCGGCCCCCACACAGGCCACTAATACTAGTTGGCATGCCACATCAATGGCCCGTAACCAAAAGCAGTAGCCGGCAACCAGTAGAAGGGGCCGGAAGGCTACAAGAGGTTGCAGGCTTGAAAAACTCTAGTTTTGGCCCAAAAAAATAAAGCAACAGGTGTGTAGGGTTTGAAGGCTTAAAGTTGTGGCATTCCACTGAGGATTCCGAGCACTTAACAAGCATATACACTCATCATTGGGTGTGCAAATGGAGACGTCCAAATCATAAGGGCAATCAAAAATGGGGTGTCTACAGACATGTGAATCGATTTGATAGCATGCAGTTTAAACATGTTTTCAATGAAGTATTTTAAACAACAATGCTTTGTTAGAATGATGAACCAAACCTTGATGCATGCAAGACAATTGGATAAAAATCACGAAGTATGAATAAAGAAGCATGATATGCTAAACTACCCATCGTAAACGAGTAAATAAAAGGGAGAAAGACATGGGGTTGGAATACATACACATTATTACACTACTTGACCTCGTGTAGGAGGATCCAAATGAATAGCCTAGCCAACTAATTGCTACAACTTTACTAACTTTTACAAATCAAATTAAATAAACTAATTATACTAGAACACCATAATTAATTAACTACACTACCTAATTATTACAAATTGGAAATAACTAATTAATTACACTAATTAATTAATTACAAATTAACAACACGAACACAACCAAAAGAAATAGCTAACTAATCAACTACTCTAGCTAATCAACCCCGGGAAGTGAGGAATGCTTATGCATGCATGTGGATTTCCACCCGAAAAAGTCCACTATTTTGCTGCTAGAATGCCTCTATTGCACAGTTGGAAAATTACACAGCTTTTCACCTCAGCTTCTACTCTGCTCTGTTGGAAAAAGGGCACTGCCTGCCTGGAAAAAGTGGTCGGCTACCCAGCAATAGTGGCCGACAGGCCACTAATAGTGAGTTGCCGTCCAGTAAAAGTTGCCTGCCGGCCACTGATGTTGGTTCATTCCTGCAGCAACTAAGGACAAACAGAGCACAAACCATAGTATTTTCAAGGGATGTTTGTCCACCCAGCCTCTCCTTATCAGCAAACAGGTCAAATGAGGGGCAGGCTTTGATTCGCAAGCCATCAATTGACGCAATTTCATTGCGTGATGACTTACGAACCAAGGGACACAATTCAATAAATGGACAATGAAAGACACACAAAAACCTATTCCCTATCATGGATTGATCAAGGGAAGTGGTTGATCTTGGAAACTTGAACCATTTCTTCACTAGCAAGTATGAAATGACCCAAGTTTCCAAGTGTTCAATTAACGTCCGATTGAACACAAAACCTTTTATTATTTTGCATCACTTTTAGTCCCAATTTTATTACTTCATTTTAATTACCTTCAATTCCTTAATCAATTAAGTCCAAAAAATGAGCTTCAAGTCCTCTAATGGAAAGGAGCATCAAACAAAGAGTTGTTTTGGGCATGAGAGAGATGTCATGTCATTGGTAATGAACCCCCAAAGGGATTAAACCATTGAGCAGAACAACCTCAATCTCAAGCTTAAACAAGCAATTCGTTCAAAACAACTTTCAAAACAAAATAAAATGCCAAGAAAAGTGGTAGGTTGCAGAGATGATTAGAGGTGATCACAAGTATGAAAAGTTTGAAATAAATTTTATCATCTCAAATAGGTTGGTGTCTAAGGTCTAAGCCACCAAACCTATGAGGACCATTACACTACAAGCATGCTATACAAAGCATAAATGAAACTAACACATAAAAATAGTCCTAATATACGCTAAGACTGTGCTAGAATTGAAGTAAAAAAAAAAAAAAACACTAAAAGAGTAAGCTAAAATAATGGGAAATGTAAGCTAATAAACAAGCATAAGGAGGGGTGGCTAACCCTCCATTTTTGGGACCTCAAAATATGATTTTAAGCCTCTGAAAAACTCTAAAATTCAGTTGTAAAAAGCTCAAAGAAAATTGAGAAAAGAATGGGAAACACAAGGGCAAAAGAGAACAACGTTCAAAGAAGGGTGATTAACCCTTCTACCTTTGGTAGCTTTAAACCACAAGTTTCAGCCCATAAAAACAGTTCAAAAATAGTTCAAAAACAACAAGAAAAGATAAGAGAGAAGTAGTGTAGAGATGCTCAAAATTATACCTCTTGAAGCAAAGTAACTCTTTTGTTCACAAACCACAAAGCTTACACTCTCAAGGGCTAAAATTTGGACTCAATAATCTCAGCAAGAAAAGCTCCAATATTGGTTTAGGAAGTGTTTGGGTAAGGTATGTGTGCTGCAAGATAGAGATAAAGAGAGAATTTTAAGTTTTGGTCCTTAAGGAATTTTTTCTTAAGCTAAAACCAAGAGGGTTAGCCTGGTATATATAGAAAAACAGCCTCTCAGGTTGAAAATATCCGTATAGGAACAACTCGTGCTTTTTGGGGATAGCTGGCAACAAGTATTTGGGTTTTACACAAATAGCCGATAGGCCAGAAGTAGTGGCCGACCGGCCACTAATAGTGGGCAACCGTCAACAAATAGTGGGCTGTTGGCCACAAAAATTTGCTTCCAAGCACGACTTCAAATAGGGATATCTCTCACATTCAGACACGATTTTAGGTCATTCTTGAGTCTAAATTGAAGCTCCGAAGTGTACTTTCCAATGGTTGTGGCCTAACATTTACATTCTAAGTGTGTAAAGAGATATTCCTATTTTAGTGACGGTTTCTCATTTCTATCTTAATCAAATTGATGCCTAACTTCCAACGGCCATAACTCCGTCATCTGGACTTGGCTTAACAGTTTCATGCTCAGCCATTTCCCCAACTAGTTTTCTTCTCTCTCCTCCTATTTTCTTCTACTCCAAACCTACAAATAAGGGGTTTTAATTATTTTTCAAAGACTTCGCCTCCCTTTAATTTATTTCCACTTTGTCCTTACTCAGTTTACCGAAAAGTGCAATGTTTTAAACGAAATGCGAGCCTCGGAACATCGTAGAAACATTTGAAAAAATATTGTGAAAAAGAGGGTTTATAGTTTTCATCCAAAATGATTTTGGTCAAAAATGGGCTGTAAGGTTGGGATTTTGAAGTTCTTCTTGATGAAGAAATCGAACTTTCGTACATCATAACTTTCATCATCGAGTGATCAACTTGAGGGGCCTAAGTCTTTAGGGCGGTCAAAAATGGGGTGTCTACAGTTGCCCCTCTTTGACAGAGCTCGAAGTCATGAAATGACGTGAGTGAATGTCAAAGCTCAAAGACGACCCATTTTGACAAGGCCGTAAGACTTGGGCAAAAAAACAAAATGTAGATGCTGTTGGTTGAACCCGAGGGTTGCCTACGTATCCCGTTGCAAGGAATTAAACCAGCGTAGTTCAGGGACAGGATACAAATGATACACAATTGTAATGAAATCACACAAATGATATACAATGTAACGAAATCATGCAAATGATATGTGGTGCAATGCAATAATATAATCAAATCACAAGCAGTGCTTACCACACAAATATTATAAAGGAATGGAGATGCATATCAAACTACGTTTTATATAGAAAAGTAGTGGGCACAGCCAAACAACGCCTAACACAGGCTAAGTGCCTATATCCTAAATACTGGCCTCAGCACATCATGGATGCTTACACATAACAGAACCATGTTTCAACGTGAAAGGGGTGTAAGCACATGCAGCACTATGTTTTTCACATAAAGAGTACAAGTAATTGGGTGGTATGATATAAGTGAGGAATGATCTGCTAGGGAAGATCGCGATCCTTAATGCTAAATGCAACAAAACAAAGTGCGATACAATGGATGCAGTGAATGAGTCACAAGCCGAACCACATTTTTCCTAGAAAAGGTATGGGCACAAAAAAAGCACGTCTAACACAGAAAAGGTGTCGAGACCCTCAATACTGGCCTCAACGAGGGAAAGGTATGAGCACATGCCAAACTAAACTTTACATGCATAGAAAGGTTACAGGCGATAAAATAGTATAATGTAATGAATGTAATGGATAGTGCAATAGATGCATGTGATAGATGCTATATGTAATGTAATAGAGGTACTAGATAATAATGGATATGATGTAGCAGCTAGGAAGTGGTGCCTTAGAAAGCACCTTATAGGGGCAATTGGCGATGACTTACCTTACGCTGTTATGGATTTTTCCCCTTCTTCTTGGTCGCGCTTCCAAACCACATGTACTACTTTTCTCCCTGGCTATAATTGCAACTTTTTCCATTCTCCAACAAGCTGACAAACCAAGTTGGTTCATTATCCAGAATTGAGGCTCATACACACTACCTCAACTTATGAGGCTGCCATACAGATTTCAAGCCGAGGATACACTCCTGGGTATTTAAACTAGACTTTAGTATCAAAAATTCTGAACCTTTATGTTCTAGGCCAAAGCCATTCGAACTCTAGATTCCACCGTCTTAGTTGATCTCCTAGAAACTCACTACAAACACAGTCAGGTGGCTATACCAGACCGCTTGAAGTCGTTCGGGCACAAAAAATACCAAAGGGATTGCACCTCTAGAGGATTTAAGGTCTCCTAGATCCAGTGAGTGCTAAAGATAGTGCAGTGTGGGTGCACAAAACAATGCGATGCAAGATGAATGCACAAGACAGTGCTATATGAGTGCACATGATAGTGATTTTGGTGCACAAAACAGTGCGATGAAGGTGCACAAGACAGTGCGATGCAAGTGCACAAGACAGTGCGATGTGGGTGAATAAATGCACAAAATAGTGCTATGCAAGGTGCACAAAATAGTACGATGCAAGGCAAATGCACAAAATAATGTGATGCAAAGTGCACAAAACAGTGCGATATATGGTGCACAAAATAGTGCGATACAAGGCGCACAAAATAGTGCGATGTAGGGTGAATGCACAAAACAGTGCTAAATGGGTGCACAAGACAGTGCGATATGGGTGAATGCTCAGGATAGCGCAATGTAGGTGCACAAGATAGTGCAAGTGAGGGTGCAGAAGATAGTGCAATGTAGGGGTGCACAAGACAGTGCGATGTGAGTAGAATGCAAGAAATAGATGCGAATGTACAAGACAGTGCGATACGGGGTGCACAAGATAGCGCAATACAAGTGCACCTGACAGTGTGATACGGGGTGCACAAGACAGTGCGATGCAAGTGCCCAAGATAATGCGAGGTGGGTGCACGAGACAATGCGATGCCAGTGAATGCACAAGACAATGTTGTGGAAGGTGCGATGTAGGTTAATTGCACAAAACAGTGCAATGCAATCTTGCACAAGACAGTGCGATACAAGGTGAAATACACAAGATAGTGCAATGCAAGGTGCACAAAACAGTGCGATACAGGGTAGGATGCACAAGATAGTGTGATACAAAGTGCACTGGATAGTGCAATACAGGGTGTACAAAACAGTGCGATGCAAGTTGAAAGGTGTGCAGAGGGGAATGAGCAATACATAGAGTAGTGCATCATGGGGGTAAACCACCCTAATCTAGGGGAAAGTGCTCGATAAATGGCTTTGGCAGACTGAGAGATAAGTTGGGTTCATGCCCCTTGTTCAATTGATGACCCAACCAGATGCACTGAAAATTACCCCTAGTGTCTAGTCATTGGCCACAGGTTGGGTTCATGCTCTTTGCTCGATGGATGGCCCGATCAGATGCATTGAAAATTGCCCTTAGTGTCTAGTCATTAGCCATCGGTTTTCAACATTATGCAGGCACGTGCGATGGAGATCATCAGATCCTAGAATAGCTGCCAACCAATCAGACTCATGTTTCCCTTTTGTCCCGGTATGTTGAGAACTTACTCTAATCCCTCCCAAAGTAGTGACGGATTCCTTATATACACCGATCATGAATGCGTTGCCCCTTGTATAGGCACTCTCAGCTCGTTTATGAATTCCACACGTGGCCTTGTTTTTGAGTTTGGAGCGAACATTCGTGTATGGAATTTTGACCATGCCACTCTGTTGAACTTTAAGTGATAGACTCGTTAAGGTGACTCGATGAAGAGCGCTTTTAAGCGACAGAAACATTATGTTAACTCAATAAAGAGCGTAGACTGAAACAAACACTCGGCATGACACAACAGAACTCACAATTGATGCAAAAGCAGAAAAAGACTCAATGTAACTGATCATTCATAATGCCCCTAGTATTACTTATGCTCCCTTCAATTCAATTTCGCAAAAACCCAAGTTTTGATTCCCTTTTTGCTCAAGATAAAGATTCTATTGATAAGTTCAAGTATTGAAAATTTCTCCACTTGTTCATTCAAGCTAGTTCTTTCTTACCCAACGCAAGTATATGATATGCACAATAGTTGGTGCAGCTCATGGATTAGTGCGAAGCTGATGACACGAATTGGGCAAGGTGATTAGGTCAAGATGAAAAAAATGGATATGGTTGAGATTGAACTTCAAAATGAAGTTCCCTACGCATCCCAAGCATGGGAATCAGGTCAACGTAGTTCATGGCTGAGGTTCACTCGGGTATGGACACTCTCCTTTTGCGCTCTAACTTTTGCCAAAGTCGCCCCTTCGGGATTTTCAACCTTGCGAGCTATATTTTTTGATTTCTCATTTTTCATACTCTAACTTTTGCCTAGGTCGCCCTTTTGGGTTTTCGGCCTAGCGAGCCTCTCAATTATAGTGTTACAACACTTGTGGTGAATTTGATCAATAGTCATCATTTCTCAAATACTGAAACTGGCTTCGCCTTAATGTGAGCTTGATTCGCCATTCTCTTATGCATGTCTTCTTTTCTATTGCTTCATTTTCAGAGTTGGTTTTTCTCGTAATGTATTACTTCCTTGCATTGTCTTTCCCGAAATCAGACAAAAGTTCATTTTCTCATAGTTGCTCAGACTTCATTCCAATCGATCATAGTTGATTGGATTTCATTCCAATGAATGCCCTTGGCTTGATGGTTGACTTTTTCCCTTTTTTCCTTTTCTTCTTTTCTTTTCTTTTCTTCTTTTCTCTTTCTTTTTTTTCTTGGTTTCTTTTTTTTTTCTTTTTCTTCTTTTTTCCTTTTTTCTTTTTCTTCTTTTTTGGTTTCACTTATCCATTTCTTTTTGAAAACACCAGGGGGAGAAATTTTATGATTGTGAGGTCTAAAAGTTGTCTTGTGCTTGCAATTCTGAAAGCCACCTTGTGCTTGCCACAATGATTGCCTAACGACGAAGAGAATCCCCAGGATAATATAAAATACCGCACACAATTCTGAACCTATCTTTGCAAGCCTGCAAAAGAAATAGCTTAAAATTCTGAAATCATGAATGACTTTGAGACGATAAGTCAGAATTCACTCAAACCATTTGGGGGATCCTTCTCAAAACTCAAGCTTGCTAACAGAATCTTATTTAAAAAACAAATTCAAAGCCTTTTTTTCTATTTGTAAAAGATCACACATGCGTCACTATAGGCACAATAAAATGATTAGAAACTTGACTCCCACTTTTTTATAAAGATAAAGACCTGAGGATACACGAGAGTGACTCAAAGGAAAAGACTCAACTGACGCAACATCGCAAGAAAAGATAGAAAATAAAATTCACAACACAACTATTTGCAGGACATAACTCAAAACAAAATAAGCATTTTTGAGACAAAAAGGGGGTTTCCCTTCTCCAAGTCCATCTGTAGAATTTCAAAAACAATTTCAAGTAGCCTATGGGATGGTCTAGACCTGCATTCAATTCAGCAATACACATCCACACCCAGAAGGATTGATTTTCGAGTTTCAAATCGGGTCTCACAGGTTGAATCTCATGATTACATTGTCCCCACACATCTTCTTGACTGAAACAATTGCTTCTTCACACCATGCCCCTAGTTCAAAAGGCCATTCCCAAATGCATTCCCCTAGCTGAAATTGAGATTCATCATTCCAATCACCAGTGTTGGCATCACTGCTTCATCAAGCGTGAACTAACCAAGATCAAGTAAACTTTCTATCTCCTGAAAGATTTTGTTCCTTTTGTTCAGATCGGAATCAGAAGATTCAAGAATGAACACAATGGGTTTGGGCTCATTGGCGGGTATGATGTGTTGGCTAGGGTAATGGTCGGTTGGTGGCAAGCTGTGTATGGGTTTTATGTTATGGAATGGCAATCTATTGCCGTCAAGGAAAGGGTTATTGATAGCTTTGGGATTTTCAAGTAGGTGATGACCTTTTTGTCAATCAAGTCTTAAATTTAGCGGTGAAGACGGAAGCAACGGTCAGTATGACGACCGTACTGCTGATGGAATGTGCAATATTGAGTGGAGTCATGTTTAAGTGGGAGAGGGTTAGAGAGAGGTTGAGGATTGAGCGGTTTCAGTACCTTCAATGCACAGGTTAGGCTCATATGGAGTTGGGTGAAGGTTGTTTTTGGGAGGAGGAAGCGTTAAGGTTAGAAACATTGCCAAATGGGTCGGTAGGTGTTGGTCGAATATTCATGGGCTTGGGACTGGAATCAAGATGGGTGTTTTTGGTAAAGCATCCATTTTTCATTGTTTTTCCCCGATTCAAAATGCTCTCATCCTGAGTGACAAAAATGTCATCCACAGTCTTTGCAACAACTTCAAACACTTGCTTCTTGTTCAACCCTTTGACCTTCAAAGCCTTAATAACCCCTCGAATTGTGCATAGAGATCAATACTTGTCCCAACTTTGTTCTTGCCACTTGCTTCTTCTTGGCCAAGGGATTGGGTGGCTATATCAAAGTGAGACCCATTTGTTGTTGATCTGTCATCACCCAGACTTGAGATAGTTTCGGGTTGGCCCTTTTCACCTGTAGCTCACCCCAGCATTGAGGAGCTTTGTGATGGGATTGAAACCTTAAATGTTAAATCTTCCACTGTTCTTTAAAGGTCTTCAATCATGCCCAACATCTTAGTAGTAGTGGGTTCAGCCATTTGGCGCTCTTGGCGTACCTGAACCGGATTGGGTGCATCCATCATGCACAAGTCAGTACTTTTTGGAATGAACACCTCAGGCTTGGGTAAATGGGCCGGAGTGATGTATATACTGGGGTTGAAGGTAGATGGGAGCGTGTGGATGAGGTTAAGGTGAGAAGAAGATACTTGGTCATGGATGGGAAGTGGATTAGTGGTAACATTAGGTTCTTGGGGTGGGGCTATCATCTGGCTGTCAATGAGATTTTGAACCTCATAATGAAAACGGTAGCAGCGATAGGTACCATGACTGCATTGCTGATGGTACACGCAGTGTTTGGTGGGATTATGTCTAGCAGGGAGTGGGTCAGGAAGTGGTTGCTGATCAAGGGGTGTGAGATACCCTCTTTTCATCAGGATTTTTAGTGTGCTGGTTAGGCTCATATGGAGGGGGGTAAAAGTTCTTCCTTGAGCTCGGGTTGGGCCGGTTGTTAGTGGGTTGGTATTGGCAAATGGGTCGGCAGTTTTTGGACCAGTGGTGGCGGTATTGACTTTAGTGGGTTTGGGAATAGTGCTACTGCCCACATTGGTACTCCAGGAAAAAACCCTCCTTATTGGTTCACTTGTTCTGGGAATAATCCCTTTATTGAATGCACTCTTAATCTGAACCCCTAATTCATGCAAAGTTTTGAAAGTTAATAGTGGAACGACTATTAACTTTTTGTAACATATCATGCTCAAGGTTCTGTAGCACTATCTGCACTTGGTCCCTCTCAAAAGGTTGATCTATCATTTGTGTTGCCTTTGCTCTTCACCTTGCAACAAATTCCACAAAAGGTTATTTAGGGTTCTGGTGGGTTGCTTTAGGCTCTTGGGTGGTCATTTCAATTTGGGTATTGTAAGAATACTGATCGACAAATGCCTCAGCCAAATCTTCTCAATTCTACTTCACAGTATCCTCCAACTTGGCGTACCAAGTGGTTGCTATACCCGATAGGGTTCTTCCATACAGAGAGAGTTTCTGAGGCTTAGTCAGACCCATCGGTTTCAAGACGTCTAAGAAAATTCGGATATGTACTATAGGATCTCCAGACCTGTTGAAACGGTTAATGTCTTGCATTTTGAATCTGTCAGGGAGCCTTACGGCGACCTCAATGTACTCGTCCTCAATGTCAGAAATGGAGTTGAGTCCCTATGCCTTTTTGAATTACTTCTCAAGGTTAACAATTTTTAACAAGGTCGAGTCGAGATCATTAATATTAACGGGATGAAGCCCCTCATTAGGCTGCGCCAGGGGTGTGAAAACTCGAGCTTGAGTAAACCCTTTTCAAGGATCTGGACCCTGCAAATCTTCAATTGGCGGAGGTGGGTCAAAGTTTGGCTGGGGGCTCGAGACTGGAAGTGTGGTAGATGCCCCAGATGGATGTTGCTTTTCAGCATTGGTCTCATCTTGCATGGCAATTCCCTAGTTTAGGGCTGCTATCATGGCCACAATTTCTTCCAGACTCTGTGCTATCACGGGTCTGCCTGCTGAGTTGGCAATTTTGGAGATATGGATGGGTGTAAGCTGAGAGCTGACTAACAAGGATTTTGACATGGTTATACTTGATGTATCTGAACTGGATTAGTCTAGACGGGTTCAACTGGATTGGGCTTTTTTAGAATTGGTCTTTCGATATTGGATAGATCTTTTCTTTTGGGGATCAGATGGACTGGACCTTTGCTGAGTAGGTTTTTTCTAGGATTGGATGGATTGTGATGGGTTAAGGCGGGTACTACTCCTTTTCTAGCTCAAACAAACCGAGCATTAAAAACGAATGCCTCATCAGATCAGGATACCAGGTATGCCAGTCAAGCAAAGCAATATACAATTTTTGGCCTTGGTTTTGGTCTTGTTGAAAATTCACCCATATCAAACACAAACTCCTGGATTTCGACCCAAATTTTGATTCTGATATGACCCTCAATTTTTGAAAGGAACTGCCTCAAGATTAAGACTCTCCCAGGATTGCATCACGTATTTCCAAAGATTTCACATTTTGCACAAAAACACTCAAAACACCCCTATGAGAGGTTAGGGTTTTCCTGTCCTAGCTTTTGGATTGATCTAGGATTTACTATTTCAATCAAGCAGTTTCACGCAATCCTGCATACGAGTGAGCATCCTGTCCTATATTGGAACAGTCACTATGGCTTTACTATATGCCACTAGGCCGATTGGTCAAAAGGGGTACCTTAGTAAGACTAACTAATATACCTCTCACACCTATCATCGAGAAGTGAACGGAGCATCAAACGGTACAGTGGTAGTCCAGATCCAAGGGTTGTGTTCCCAACATAGCAGAGCCCACGACTACTCAGCCTTTTGGGTGAGCCTGTGGCAAACCGTCTAGGAATAGCAGATGGCAAACACAGTGACTTAAAGAACCAATGCAAATGCAATGCAAAGAACATATAAGTGTAGATAAAATTTCACATCATGAACTTCAAGTCAAGTTCTCTAAATCCCTAGTAGAGTCGCCAGAATCTGTAGCTCAACTTTTCATGCTCCTTTCAAATACGATAGCCCTACAGTTCGGACTCCTACGGTTCTGAATCTGATTCCACAAGTGCAATGTGAAATAGATAAACACCAAAGAGTCCAAATCCGAAAAATCTTTTGGAAAATCGATTTTGAATAAAAATGTCAAAAATGGACTGCTTTGCCTGATACAGAGTCGCCACCTAAATATTTTTTGGAAATTTAGGAAACCCATGACTCCTGCCAAAGGCCACGTGTTCGTCATCACCAAGATTGTCTTGGCTCGAAAACTTAGGTACGAGAGGGGAAGGTCATGAACTGAGCATTCCACTCACCCAATCAAAGATCGACCTCTATTAATCATGATGTGATTCTTATTTACATTATATGCTCTTGTTCCGGTTAGTAGAATATTGTTACTATGTGATGCGCACACAAGTATAGACTAATTTGCAAAAATTGGAACACTGTGATTCATGTTTGTTTTGAAAAGTGTTTTAATATGTACCACTTGAAAAAGTGATCTCATATGAAAATTACGCAAATTATTCCAATTCATACAATTAGCCTTTTTCCTCAGGCATTCAAGCAAGTATATCAATTAAGCACTTAGCCTCATGGCAAGCATGCTAGACATGGCAACAACCACACTCATGCGATATTCTAAAGCACAAAAATGCTCACCTCGTACTCCAAGGCAAGCCAAAAGAAACAAAAGAGTTAGAAAACATGCATGTTTCTAGCTAATGCAACACATGTGATATGCAACTAATAGGCTCGGCTACTAATTATGACATGTGAATCGATTTGATAGCATGCGGTTTAAACACGTTTTCAATGAAGTGTTTTAAACGACAATGCTTTATTAGAATGATGAACCAGGCCTTGATGCATGCAAGACAAATGGATGCAAATCATGAAGTATGCTAAAAGAAACATGATGTGCAAAACTACCTATCGTAAGCAAGTAAATAAAAGCAAGAAAGACGTGGGGTTAAAAGACATATACATTATTACATTGCTTGCCCTCGTGCAGGAGGATCCAAATGAATAGCCTAGCTAACTAATTACTACGACTTAACTAACTATTACAAATCAAATTAAATAAACTAATTATGCTACAACACCATAATTAATTAACTACACTACCTAATTAACTACACTAGCCAATTATTACAAATTGAAACTAACTAATTAATTACAAATTAACAACACGAATACAACCAAAAAAAATAGCTAAGTTAAGTAATTAACTACTCTAACTAATCAACCCCAGGAAATGAGGAATGCTTATGCATGCACGTAGATTTCCACCCGAAAAAGTCCATTGTTTTGTTACCAGAATGCCTTTGTTGCACAGTTGGAAAATTGCACTGTTTTTCACCTTAGCTTCTACTCTGCTCCGCTGGAAAAAGGGCACTGCCTGCCTGGAAAAAGTGGTCGGCAACCCAAAAGTTGTGGCCGGCAGGCCACTATTAGTGGGTTGCTGTCCAGTAAAAGTGGCCTGCTGGCCACTAATGTTGGTTCTTCCTGCAGCAACAAAGGACAAACAGGGCACATACCAGAGTATTTTCAGGGAATGTTTGTCCACCCAGCCTCTCCTTATCGGCAAATAGGTCAAATGAGGAATAGGCTTTGATTTGCAAGCCATCAATTGACGCAATTTCATTGCGTGATGACTTATAAACCAAGCGACACAATTCAATAAATGGACAATGAAAGACACACAAAAACCTCCTCTCTATCATGGATTGATCAAGGGAAGTGGTTGATCTTGGAAACTTGAACCATTTCATCACTAGCAAGTATGAAATGACCCAAGTTTCCATGTGTTCAATTAACGTCCGATTGAACACAAAACCTTTTATTATCTTATATCACTTTTAGTCCCAATTTTATTACTTTATTTTAATTACCATCCATTCCTTAATCAATTAAGTCCCAAAAATGAGCTTTAAGTCCTCTAATGGAAAGGAGCATGAAACAAAGAGTTGTTTTGGGGCATGAGAGAGATGTCATGCCGTTGGTAATGAACCCCTAAAGGGATTAAACCATTAAGCACAACAACCTCTATCTCAAGCCTAAACAAGCAATTGGTTTGAAACGACATTCAAAACAAAATAAAATGCGAAAAAAAGAGACAGGTTGCAGAGATGATTAGAGGTGATCACAAGTATGGAAAGCTTGAAATAAATGCCATCAACTCAAATAGGTTGGTGTCTAAGGCCTAAACCACCAAACCTATGAGGACCATTACACTACAAGCATGCTATACAAAGCATAAATGAAACTAACACGTAAAAAAACCCTAATATATACTAAAACAATGTTGGAATTGAAGTAAAAAAAGCTAAAAGTGTAAGCTAAAATAATGGGAAATGTAAGCTAGTAAACAAGCATAAGGAGGGGTGGCTAACCCCTCCATTTTTGGGACCTCAAAACATGATTTTTAGCCTCTGAAAAACTCTGAAATTCAGTGGTAAAAAGATCAAAAAAAGTTGAGAAGTGAATGGGAAACACAAGGGCAAAAGCTTAGAGACCAACGTTCAAAGAATGGTGATTAACCCCTCTACCTTTCGTAGCTTTAAACCACAAGTTTTAGCCCATAAAAATAGTCCAAAAATAGTCCAAAATAGCAACGAAATATAAGAGAGAAGTAGTGTAAAGATGCTCAAAATTATACCTCTTGAAGCAAGGTAACTCTTTTGTTCACAAACGACAAAGCTTACACTCTCAAGGGTTGAAATTTAGACTAAATAATCTCAGTAAGGAGAGCTCCAATAATGATTTAAGAAGTGTTTGGGTAAGGTGTGTGTGTTTCAAGATAGAGATAGAGAGCGAATTTCAAGTTTTGGTCCTTAAGGAATTTTTTCTAACCTAAAACCAAGAGGGTTGGCCTGGTATATATAGAAAAACAGACTCTTAGGTCGAAAATATCCTTATAGGAATAGCTGGACCTTTTAGGGGACAGCTGGCAACAAATATCTGGGTTTTACACAAATGGCCGGTAGGCCAGAAATAGTGGTCGGCCGGCCACAAATAGTGGGTTGCCGGCCACAAAAATCTGCTTCTAGGTCTGACTTCAAACGAGTGTATCTCCCTCATCCGAACTCGATTTTAGGTCATTCTTGTGTCTAAATTGAAGCCCTAGAAGTCTACTTTCGAATGGTGGTATCCTTACATCTAAATGCTAAGTGTGTAAAGAGACATGCCTATTTTAGTGAAGGTTTCTCATTTTTATCTTAATCGGATTGATGGCTAACTTCAAACGACCATATCTCCGTCATCCAAACTTGGCTTTAGGAGATTATTGATTCTAAATTTAATCCACATAAGTCCACTTTCCAATGGTGGTGGCCTCACAACTAAAGTCAAAGTGTACAAAAAGATGGGCCTGATTTAGTGAAGGCTACTCAATTCTCTCTTAACAGTTTCATGCTCAACCATTTCCCCAACTAGTTTTCTTCCCTTGTCTCCTATTTTCTTCAAATCTAAACCTATAAATAAGAGGTTTTAAAGACTTTTCAAAGACTTTACCATCCTCTCATTTATTTCCACTTTATCCTTACTCGGTTTACCGAAAAGTGCAATGTTTTAAACGAAATGCGAGCCTCCGAACATCATAGAAACATTTGAAAAAATATTTTGAAAAAGAGAGTTTTTCAGGTCTAAAATAGTTTTGGTCCAAAATGATTTTTGTCAAAAATGGGGCGTAAGGTTGAGATTTAGAAGCTCTGCTTGCCGAAGAAATCGAACGTTTGTACAGCATAACTTTCATCATCAAGTGATCAACCTGAGGCGCCTAAGTCTTAAGGGTGGTCGAAAATGGGGTGTCTACAGTTGCCCCTCTTTTACAAAGGTCGAAGTCTTGAAATGACGTGAGTGAATGTCAAAACCCGAAGATGACCCATATTGACAAGGCCGTAAGACTTGGGGAAACAAACAAAATGCAAATGCAGTTGGTTGAACCTGAGGGTTACCTATCCCGTTGCAAGGAATCAAACGAGCTTAGTTCAGGGGTAGGATGCAAATGATACACAATTGTAATGAAATCATGCAAATGATATACAATGTAACGAAATCATGCAAATGATATACAGTGCAATGCAATAATATAATGAAACCACAAGAGGGGAAGGTGATGAATTGAGCACCCCACTCGCCCGATCAAAGATTGGCCTCTACTAATCATAATGTGATTTTTATTTACATTATATGTTCTTGTTCCGATTTATTAGCTATATTACTATGTGATGCGCACACAAGGTATATACTAATTTGCAAGAGTTGGAACATTTGATTTCATGTTTTATTTGAAATTGTTTTGTGAATATGTACCTCTTTGAAAATGTGATCGCATATGGACATTATTCAAATTATTACAATTCTTGCAATTAGCCTTCATCCACAGGCATTCAAGCAATTTATCAATTAAGCAATTAGCCTCATGGCAAGCATGCTAGACATGGCAACAAAAACATTCAATGCAAGCTGCTAAAGCTCAAAATAGCTCACCTAGTACTCTAAGCCAAAACAAAGCAAAATAATTAGAAAAATATGCATGTTTCTAATTAATTCAATATGACTGAATGCATCACACATTATGTATTTTATAGGCTAGGCTATGAGCATGTCATATGATTCCATTCAAGACATGCAATAAAGCAAGTATTCAAGTAATGAATTTTAAACATTTGATATTAGGTTAGCATGATGAGCTGAACCTTGGGTGCATGTAAGACAATGGATGCAAAGCATAAGAATGCCAATTTGAAAAATGATGTTCTATACTAACCATCGTAAGCAAGTAAATAAAAGGGAGAAAGACGTGGGGTTGGAAGACATACAACTTATTACATGATTGCCCTCGTGCAAGAGGATGCGAATCAAAGTCTGAAAGTCCAAATTAAACTAATTATTACAAAAGCCAATGGATAAATTAAAGCATTAACTAGCTAACTAGGCTATTACAACAAGGATAACAATAATAAGTAAACTAGCTATTTAAGCTAACTAGCTATAACAATTACAAATAAACAATAATAATAAATTAATTAATTACAACAAACAATATTAAATAAATAAATTAATTACAACAATAATCAAGATGCAAGCAAGGATGCGCAAGGGTTGCATGTACAATGTCCAAGAACTGCTCTATCTGCCCCAGGTTTTGCTCTATTTCACCTTCAGCCACTGCCCTCTGTTTTTTGCAAAAATGCACTGCTGACCAAACATTGATGACCGACTGGCCCTCAATGAAGCTCGACCGGGCCTAAAGAAGGCCGGTCGTGCCTCAATTTCATGCAAAATTCTATTTTGTGCTCTGAAGTGAAAACATTGCAGACAGAATGTTCTGGACTCTTTTTGTCCCTCTCACACATCTCTGTCATTGGAAAGCCTCGAGAGATTGTTGGAGTCATTTCCAAAACCATCAATGAGCGACACAATTCTGGACAAAAATCAATAATTGAAATAAACAACAACCACCCCACCCTCCTATCATAGGGTGAACTCAAAGAGAGAGGTAGAGACGCTTCAAGATTCATCAAAA
Source organism: Camellia sinensis (assembly GCF_004153795.1). Lineage (NCBI taxonomy): Eukaryota > Viridiplantae > Streptophyta > Magnoliopsida > Ericales > Theaceae > Camellia > Camellia sinensis. The sequence continues at coordinate 855,734 of NW_021025069.1, read as the reverse complement.
CATCATGGATTGATGCATGATAACCCTTGACACAATGGATTTGGTATAACGTCCGGCCGAACCCGAAGCAATATAACTCATTTTCTTTATATGAGTTGGTTCATTTTAAGCCAAATTCATTACCCACATTCATCCTTTAATCCATTAAGTTCAAGATGATTGTTACGTCCACTAGAGATTACATCCAATAAGTGAGACGTATGTCAAACGGGAAGTGATTCTCAACATGAACAAGAGACTACATCGTTGACAATGAACCTCTGTAGAGATTAAGCCATTAAGCGTAAATCGCTAGTTCACGTTTTGAATAACCATCAACTGATTGAAATAATTCTCAAATGAAAAAACTGAATGACAAGTTGATTATTAAAATGAAGTTCTTAAATATGAGTTGAAGAAAAGCTAAGAACAATATACAACAAGCTATGTAAGCAAACTTATGAGACAACAACTAAACTAATCAAAGCATGATCTATTTAAACAACGCAAGACAACCCTAAATCAGCCCTAAACAGATGAAAAATAGTGGCTTAGAATGCATGAAAAGAGCTTAAAAAGCTAAACAACAAAGAGAGAAAACAAGACTAGTAAGTAAGGACAAGGAGGGGTGGCTAACCCCTCCACTTTTGAAACCTCAAAGCATGATTTTTAGTCATTTTTTAACTCTGAAAATCAGTCTAGGGAATAAAGAAAAAGAGTGTAAAAGTAAGGGTTTGAGCTATAGGTAAAGGTGTAGAGAGAGTGTAAATTCTCTCTACACTTTTGGTAGCTCTCCAAACCCAAACTCAAACACTTGGAATAGAATCAAAACCACATAAAACTACAAGAACTAGATAGCAAATAAAAGAACAAGAAGTAAAAGAGATGATGACAAGCTTATACCTCTCAAAGAAGTAAGATTTTTCTTGTGATTCAAACTAAGTCTCACCACACTCTCAAGCTTGAATTATGGTGTCCAAGGTTCAACCAAGGTTCATAGGCTAATGTATGAAGATGTATGTGGTGTGTGGATATAGATTCAAGGTGATAGGTTTGTTCAACGTGTTGCTTACACAAGAAGAATGAGAAGAAGGAACTCTCAAGATGGTATAGAAGCTTTCTTGAAATTCTTCAACCCTTAAAACAAATATATATGGTCGTTTTTATAGAATTTGAGCCGGAAATATCATAAATATCTTCAAAAATAGACAGTTGGCGACCTCCTACCTAGAACAGTGTTTTTCGCTACTAAGGCCCGGCCAGCATTCAATAGCCACCGTTAGCCCTCGCTAAGGCACGGCCAGGCCTCATGTGTTCTCTTATTTTTCTACTTCAGACCCAGCACAGGGTGGCACAAGGAGTAAAAATGGATTTTTTTTGGTATAATCAGTGGAAATATGGAAGGTTTCAGATTGTTTCAAAGCTTAGAAAATGGCCCCTTCGTTGAAACCTTGAACCACGCACAATATCACTTTCATCATCGAGTGTACCAGACAAAGCGCTCAAGCCTTGCGGGCGGTCAAAATAAGGGTGTCCACAGTCATAGTAATCCTTAATAGTGTGTATAACAGTCAATTTTTCTACTTTTAATTCTTACAAATTGTCTATTACTTGATAGTGATGGTCAAATTATTATATTTCTCTATGAAAATTGATTGAGAACTCTAATTTTGGAGCTCTAGGAGGAACTCTAATGATGGGACTCACTATGTGATGTGATGTTTATACTTTCATTTTTTTTTCCAGCAATGATACAAAGCTCTAAGGAGAGAGCCTTAATATAAGCTCTAATGATATGGCAAGATAAAAAAATAAAAATAAAAATAAATAAAAAAACAACACACACATCACATAACAAGTGGGACCCACCTGTTTAGAGCTCATTTAGAGTTATGCTATCTAACATTTTTGTTTTAGTAATGATACATAGCTCTAATATTAGAGCTTTAAATGGAGATCTAGTGAGGTGGAAGATAGAGAGGGGATAGAGAGAGGAGTGTGGGTCCCACCTTTATATAGCCACTTTCCACGTCATTAGAGCTCTCAAACATTATTCTTTTTTTTTTTTTTTGCTATGCCACATCACTAGAGCTCTAGTTTTAGAGCTCTTAATCACTACTCTTAGGCCTCATTTGGCATGTAACAGTTTTAGCTTAAAAGTCAAAAAGTAAGTAAAAAAAACCAAAAAGCCTATAACATATACCAAAAAGTCAAAAATTTCATTTTCTCTCTACTTTTTGTATATCTTTTTGTAAAAAAATCAAAAAGTCATTCCAAACATATTAGTTTTTTTTTTAAATCTCATATCTTAGCCAAAAACTCAAAACGTTACTAAAATAGCATGTTCCCAAACGAGACCTTAGTCAAAGAAAAATAAGAAGGAACTCTCAAGATGGTATAAAAGCTTTCTTGAAATTCTTCAACCCTTAAAACAAATATATATGGTCGTTTTTATAGAATTTGAGCCGGAAATATCATAAATATCTTCAAAAATAGACAGCTGGCGACCTCCCGCCTAGAACAGTGTTTTTCGCTACTAAGGCCCGGCCAGCCTTCAATAGCCACCGTTAGCCCTCGCTAAGGCACGGCCAGGCCTCAATGTGTTCTCCTGTTTTTCTACTTTAGACCCAGCACAGGGTGGCACAAGGAGTAAAAATGGATTTTTTTGGGTATAATCAGTGGAAATATGGAAGGTTTCAGATTGTTTCGAAGCTTAGAAAATGGCCCCTTCGTTGAAACCTTGAACCACGCACAATATCACTTTCATCATCGAGTGTATCAGACAAAGCGCTCAAGCCTTGCGGGCGGTCAAAAATGGGGTGTCCGCAATCATAGTAATCCCTAATAGTGTGTATAACAGTCAATTTTTCTACTTTTAATTCTGACAAATTGTCTATTACTTGACAGTGATGGTCAAATTATTATATTTCTCTATGAAAATTGATTGAGAACTCTAATTTTGGAGCTCTAGGAGGAACTCTAATAATGGGACTCACCATGTGATGTGATGTTTATACTTGCATTTTTTTTTCCAGCAATGATACAAAGCTCTAAGGAGAGAGCCTTAATATAAGCTCTAATGATATGGCAAGGTAAAAAAATAAAAATAAAAATAAATAAAAAAACAACACACACATCACATAACAAGTGGGACCCACCTGTTTAGAGCTCATTTAGAGTTATGCTATCTAACATTTTTGTTTTAGTAATGATACATAGCTCTAATATTAGAGCTTTAAATGGAGATCTAGTAAGGTGGAAGAGAGAGAGGGGATAGAGAGAGATAGAGAGAGGAGTGTGGGTCCCACCTTCATATAGCCACTTTCCACGTCATTAGAGCTCTTAAACATTATTATTTTTTTCTTTTTTTCTTTTTTTTGCTATGCCACATCACTAGAGCTCTAGTTTTAGAGCTCTTAATCACTACTCTTAGGCCTCATTTGGCATGTAACAGTTTTAGCTTAAAAGTCAAAAAGTAAGTAAAAAAAACCAAAAAGCCTATAACATATACCAAAAAGTCAAAAATTTCATTTTCTCTCTACTTTTTGTATATCTTTTTGTAAAAAAATCAAAAAGTCATTCCAAACATATTAGTTTTTTTTTTAAATCTCATATCTTAGCCAAAAACTCAAAACGTTACTAAAATAGCATGTTCCCAAACGAGACCTTAGTCAAAGAAAAATGATTGAGAGCTCTAGAAAGAGAGCTCTAGAGAAGCTGTAAATGGGTGGGGCCCACCTGTGATGTGATGTGTGCGTCTATGTTTTTTTTTTTTTTTTTTTTTCCACATGTGTAGAGCTCTCTTTAGAGTTCAAATTTTAAAGCTCTCAATCATTGCTCTTAGTCAAAACAATAAGGGTAAATTACAAACACATCCCCTGATGTTTACTTAAATTACAAATTATCCCTTGTGGTTTCAGAAATTACATTATGCCCCCTAAGGTTTCTAACTTTATAACAAATAGGTCATTTTATTAATAAATCATCAAATTAATTAACAGTTTTTAGTAGTGTTAAAATTTTATTTCAATTAATAATTTAGATAATTTTATTATTATATAGGTGACCAGTTAGAAATTTCACTTTTTCAATTCTATTAAATAAAAAATTTTGATAGGAAGATATTTGTAATTTTCCAAACTACAAGGGGCAATTCGTATTTTAAGCAAATCTTAAGGGGTGTATTTATAATTTACCCGAACAATAAAATTGAAAGCTGTAGAAAAGGAGCTCTAATGGTGGGCCCTACTATATGATGTGATGTTATGCCCTGTGCTTTTGTTTTGTTTTGTTTTTTGTTTTGTTTTGTTTTTCTTTTTTTGTTTTGTTTTTTTTTTTTTTTTTCTTTCCGCTTCGCCGCATCTTAGAACTCTAATATTAGAGCTCTCAATCACTATTGTAGTCAAAAATGTTATAGAGCCTAAGGGTGGTTTATTTTATGAGATTGAAGTGTGAGTTTAGATTTCATGTTTAATAAATTTATTAATTTATTGTTTAGTTAACTTAGTAAAGGTGAGATTAATGGTTAAATATATAAAATTTTTAATTAAATAGTTCAGAAATTATTTATTTATGATTACCAATTTATTTTATTGCATTTTGTCCTTATCCAGTTTGTCTAAACAAACACTCCCTAAATATTTTATCAAGCTTTCTATTATATCACGCAAAAATTTCTACCAAAATCTATACCAATGTTTTGTGTAATCTTTATACAGTACATAAATTTATTAAAAATATCATTTTGTGGTCCAGATTTATTTTATGTATGAATTTCACGATTGACAATATATTTTATTGCAATTTGTCCTTATTCAGTTTGTCTAAACAAACACTCCCTAAATATTTTATCAAACTTTCTATTATATCACTCAAAAATTTCTACCAAAATCTATACCAATGTTTTTGTGTAGTCTTTATACAGTACATAAATTTATTAAAAATATCATTGTGTGGTCCAGATTTATTTTATGTATGAATTTCACAATATGCCAATTGAGAGTTGTTTTGTATACTAATTATTTTAGTTGTCTTTTTCCGAAAAAAAATAATGTATAGAAAAAGTAAAGAAAATAATTGAGGAGTGTTTTGGGAATGGCCTTTTCTGGCCTTTTATTTATTTATTTATTTATTTTGTGGCTTATTTTCATCTTTAGTGATTTTTTATTTTTTATTTTTTATTTTTTATTTATTTTTTATTTTTTTAAGTTTCTAAAGTTTTAGATATCTAAATTCAACTCAACAATTGAACCAAAAGATTATAATTTAAAAAAAATAAAAAAATAAATCTAGAAAAGGCAAAAATAAGTAATTTTTTTAGTTTATTTTCGTCTTTAGTATTTTTATTTTTTTTGAATTTTTTAATATATATATATAGTTTGTTACATTCATCTCAACAAGGCGAACTAAAAAGAAAATTTTTTGAATAAAAAAAAATTTAAAAAAAATATACTCAAAAAAAGAGGTGCTTTCTTTTTTTTTTCTTTTTTTTTTCTTTTTTTGTGCCAAAATGGGCCTAAATATTTGTAGTGATTTTTTTTTTTCTTTTTAACTATTTTAGCTAGTTCTCAAATTTACCTTGAATCTCTATATTGATTATTTTGAGAATAAACTATTTTGTAATTTTTTTTTTTTTTTATTACTTTTTGGCTGCAATATGAGGTGAAATAAAAAATGTGCAAAAGAAGAGTGAAATTGAAATTTGTGGTGTATTTGGTTAGATGTTCATTATGATTCCACGTTTGGTTTCAGTATAGTGTTTGTTTAGAGTTTTTAAAGTTAATTCCACACTCACTTTTGAAAATTCTTTTAAGTCGGGAAAATTTAAGCTAAACCGGTCGTCCTCCAGGATGTTGGTCGGTTGACCGGTACAGTGTAATTTATTTATTTTTTACAATTGGCACCTGTTATTTTTATATTTTAAATAAAAAAAATTATAAATTTTTAAATTTTTTTTATGATTTTGAATAGAATTTTGAGTTTTGTGTTTGGTTAGAGTTGTAAGTTTTTTATCAAATATCATATGTCACATCAAAAATTCTCCACTCAATTAAAAACTCTTTTACCAAACAAATTTTTCACACTCAAATCATATTTCAAAATACAATCACACAACACTCAAAATCATAACTCTACTCAAATCAATTCAAAAATCTCTACCAAACGTACCTTTGATTTTTTTTGTATAATTCTTTAATTTTTTTTTTTGACTTTTTTAATAAGTTTTTAAACTGTTATAGAGAGTTTTTCAAACTTACATAACTCCACGTGAAAGTCTTTGTACATTTTTTTTTTTTTTGGATAAATAGCTTTACTGAGTTTTCATAACATTAAGAGGACTCGTAGTTCTAGTTGTAGTCCTAACTAGAGAACTTGTAAATTTAATAAATTTTTTGGATGTATTTAAAATTAATTTCTAATTTTTTAATTTGATTATTGCCACCAAAAGAAAACAGTGACACACTTTTATAATTTTTTAAATTTTATTAAGATTTGGTAGCACAGTACTTGATTTTAGATTTGAGTTATGTTAGAATTTATAAATTATTAAATTTTCTATCAGCTCTCATATAAGTGTAGAACTCACATATGAATCTCATACCTATGAAAAAATTTGATAAACAATTTAATAAATATTTGAATTTCATAATATTTTCCTTTACATTTTGATAGTACTTTATTTTAGTTCCTTTATGCCACCGCTGTCTGATGAGTTGGATGTAGAAGACTAATAATACATTAAAAATAGTATTAAGAGTGGAATGATGTCTTTTTCTGCTTATGTATTGTTCAATGTCATGTGCTGTGCGTCACGTAACCGACAAAACCGCACGAAAAACAAACAGACAGGAATGTGACCAAAGTGTCACCGACCTAGAGATAGTCGCATTGAGCCCTACCACAAAAAGAAGAAATCTAATGATTTTTTAATTATATAATCAACCTTTGTGCTATTACCTGTTTTTGAGTCTCTGACTCTGAAACTGATTGCGCCGCCTAGGACAATTTGTTTAATGAGAAATTCTAACATTAAAGATGTGCCAAATATATCTCCCTAGTTATGTTATTTTTTTAATTTATAATTATAGTATTTTTTTTAATTAAGATTGTAAATGAGTTAATTTTCATATGTTCGGATTTATTA